>JAXMNL010001748.1:5653-16621 GCA_035128595.1 Eptatretus atami
GTGTTCGGTGGAGCCGACTCTACTGCTCCACCTTGCGGTCGTGCTCGCAGCCGACACCCGGCCCCACAACAGTATATCATGATAAAGTTTACTCGATCAATATAACGACGAAGAAGAAATCAACGGTTACAATATAAGCACGGCCCAGAGACGATGGTGCCCGGACATTAGATCGCAAAACCCCAACAATCTGAACAGACAACCGGAACTACACTGCTCGGACACGTCCGGAGACATAACTCCCGTCCGGACTCGTTCGAGCAAGCTGTCCGGAGACAACACCACTCTGCCAGTCCAAAGACAACACAAAACAGCCTCGACATGTCGGTTTTTGGCCCGAATCTCCGATGGTGTGGAATCATCTTAAACGGGCAACACCGCTGGGACTCAACCTGCTAGCGGCTGAAATACCATTGAGCACGGAAGCCACATGAAATATGTAACAGAGAAGAAAGTTAACACCTTTTTGGAGGGTTTGGGGAACGGTGATTTAATTGTTATTTTTCAATGAACACATTTGGTAATTCACGGGTGGTCTGAAGTTTGGTCAAGTTTCACAATGTGTTGTTGTCTTGGAAGAAGAGACGCATACACCTATTTTTGGGGTGGTCTCAACTCCCCCTCCGCTCGATTAATGAGTGCATATTTGTGATGCGGTCGACGATAATACTTTGGTACATTACGGATTTGAGTTGTGTCAGCTTCTCAAAATTGTGTGTTGTTTGGAGAAGAGTAGCAACACCTCATTATTGTTTTTTTTTGGAAAGGGAGGTCCAACCCCCCCCCTCCGTAGACCCCCTCAATTAGCGAGTTTTGATGCGGTCAAGATTAACTTGTGGGGCATCAGTATGTTGAAGCTTGTGGCCAAGTGTCATAATCATGTGTTTGGTTTCACAGTATTTATTTAGTGTATTACAGTTACTGACTCACTGACTGACTCAACTGATGCTGACTCACTAATGACTGACTCACTGACTGACTCAGTACGGATACTGCCACTGCGCAAATCGCTAAGCTCCCATAAACAAGTTCCAGGTGAGCTCTATATAATGTCCACGAAGGCACCAGGCAAACAACAACACAAGCAACAACAACCATGTACTAATACAATCTTTTTCTGTTTGACTCCATTTACTCCTATTGGAGACTCAAACATCGTGCGATGTGTTTTGAAGTGCAACTTGCTGTTCTCGATTAACTGGAAGTGAGGTGAGGGGGTAGACATGGCTAGTAGTGTACTCGTCATATCGGAGTTTCCTTTAATTGGGGACATCTTAATTGCACCGCTAATAACAAAATGAAAAATCACATGCCGCTGGGAACAAAGATCGCATCGTTTTCACAATCAAATGACGATCTGATTTGCTGATGATTACAGCCCGTATTCGTGCTCAACTACCTTCTCAAAACACCGTTCATCACTTTTTTATCCTAACAGTGCATCGAATGGGTTAGAAGTTTTAATTGTTATGTCATTAGTGTTTTGTTTAAATTATTGCTTATTGATTTTGTCTGAAGAGTCGATGCTTTGGCAGCTTTAGACAATCTAAATGCATAGCATGATTTAATTGTCTCGATGGCTTTCTTCTTCCACTGTAATCTGTACGAGTTCTGCACGGAATGCTTTTCTCGGCTTCATACAGTTGAGTTAGTTAATTAAAGTCTACTATCGTCAATTATTGTCAATAATAACATGGTATTCATGATTATGAGTGTAAGTGAAGTCATTTCAAAAGTACATCGCACAGGGGTTTGCTCACTGTAAGTTTTATTTCATATGTCAGTATGAAGGAATTATTCGACTTTGGAACCACGAAAAACTGAATGGCTCACCAAGGTCGTCCACAGTGGGTCAAAATACTAAACAAATGGCTGTTTCCCCATTTAAAATACTGTACTTACTTCCTTCACATTAACCCAGAAACAAGGTTATTTTTTGATCGATTATTCAAGCCTTTAAATGCTATCTTTCCAGTTATTGATCTTTATTGAAAAAATATGCACACGGACTTGTACTTACCTTGGGCCTGGAAATTGTAACAGACTTGTAGCATTCTACATTGGGTTGCAGATGAAGATTTTGGAAGGAATTTGCCACTGACGCATTTTGACATGCGGTCACGTATCAGCATGACCGTGCAAAATCTTGTAGCATTCTGACTTGTGGTCTGCGAGAAGATTTCTGAAGGAATTTGTGGATTCACAAAAATGGACTGAGTCCCCATTTTTGACACACTTACCGGTCACATGATCGGGCAATGACCTTCGCAATTTACTCCGACCTTAGCCTAACGTCTGTCCCCAAATTTGGATGCTTCTGACCTGTGGATCAGGTGAAGTTTTTGAGAATGGCACGACCGCCATTTTGACATACTCGGTCATGGTGATCGCATACTCGCATTTTCATCACGACCTTAACACGTTTGTACCCATTGTAGCATTCTGGCACTGGGTGGTCTGGAGAAGAGACTTTGTAGAATTTATTGATTTTCCCAAAAATTGACGCAAACCGGCCATTTTGAACACTTCCGGTCACGTGATCGGAATACTTTGGCAATTCACTCCTACCTGGCCTGCATGTTGTCACCCCATTTTGGGAATTTTTGAAGACCTTCAGCATGTGATCGGCATGACATCGCATTTATCGCGCCCTGACTATGTTGTAAACCCAAATCTAGGTCGGATTCTGACTGCGCGTCTGGAGCAAGACTTTTGAAGAAATTTCTGTCGCCATTTTGAACACCACTTCGGTCACGTTGTCCATTTAGCTTCTCCTGGCCTTATGTTGTCCACACAAGATTTGGAGAAGATTTTTTGACGAAACCTTCGGCCTTGTCGGATGAATCTGGCAATTATCACGACCTGACTAATGTTGTAAACCAATTGGTAGGGTTCGACTGCTGCGTCTGGAGATGACTTTTGGAAGAATTCATGGTCGGCATTTTGACCTATTGATCATGTGACCGGAACAAGCTTAATCAATGCTGTTACTCAATCAGGAGAGGAATCGTGCTTGAAACATTCTGAGCCGGATTGCTCAGCAGTTTGGCTGAGAGTCAAAAGAGCGCGGACGGCATAGTTGCGATGACACCTTATCAGGATGTAATTCCAGAAAGCTAAAACATAATTTAATTCACCTCTTCCACCATCCTGATAGGCTTTAACCAATGTAAATACCTTTTGGCTGTATAAGCACTCTCCGAGTTTGGCATGCTTGTGTTGAGCATGTACCCTTGAGGCGTCTAACCGGGTTTGACCTCGCCCAGCAAAACTGCACCAGTGTTTTCATGCATCAAGGTGAGACAGTCCATCCGGGAAGTGTGTGTCGGCCGATTGCCGGTGAACACAAACGATCGCGACGTCTCTGTCACAACGACGAGTACAGTTCAATTGAAATACCTGAAAAAATTAAACCCTGCGAGGAACGGTAAACCACTTAGCATAACCCTTCTGCACACCTTGAGCATGCTGAGTGTGCTTATCAAGCTGCTGCCCCAACCGGGTGTGCAAACGTCGCCTGGTCTCGTGAGGAATGGGGAACTGTCCGTCCTGTCCACGTGAGGGTTTTATCATTGCGGGTGTCGAAGAAAAATCGTAATTTGATGTCAAATTTTGTCGATGTGTTGTAACCTTTCCTCCATTACCGATGACTCAATGGGCTGACGGATGCCCGAGAGTACCACCGCACCTTTAACCTGTCACCTGGGTTGCGAATCCCGACCAGCTACAACACTGCCATCCTCGTGCTTCACAGGCAGGGTTGATTTCATTGTTGTGTGCGCCGTCCTCGGACTCCGTTAAACGGCATGCTGGGCCCATTTGCAGTATACAGTTGTCGGTGGAGCATGGAACTTTGGTTTCTCTGTCGTAGAGGTAGTAGTGAGTCAATCATCAGGTGGCATAGCCGATGACACATAACGTTGCCTTGTACTACTGTTTCGGTGAAGTGCAAACATCGGCAACCTACCGTTGGAGGTGCCCCGCTTGGACTCCACCACGATATCCGCTCTCAGTCAGCGCGCCCCGCGTCGTTATACATTGCGGTTTGTTTCCATCCAGAATCGCCGCAGGACCTAATCTAGTGACATGCACTGATGACGATGGAGCAGGCTTTCTGTTCACATCCATGGATCATGTAGTTAGATCAGTGGCGTTGTACGTCTACCTGTGCTTGCGTGTTTCCGGATCATTCTCCAACACAGCATAGTTCCAATGTCTTACATTCAGAGATGTGTGTGCACGCTTATTGATTGAATAGATGACCCATGGCACCACTCTTCATCGGAAAGGGGATTGGCAAGCACGGAACGTGGCACCCACACTCTATCACAAGCGGAGACGACGTGCGACGACTTATTACAGGTCGCGGATTGTAAGTGGTGCACATACTCATTTCACAAACTTCATTGTGGAAAACCACTCTTTTTACAGAAAGAAGAATAATCAAGCAACAACGAACAACAAAACTGTGGAATCTGCTCCATTACTCAAGAGAGCTACCCCCCACCTCGAACCCCGACCAGCGACATGACCACAATGTGCAGCAAACAGCAGCCATCAGCGGTTCCTTTCTGAAGCGCCTCAGGAATTGTCGATATGCAAGTGCGCGCTTAGTTTCTGTAAAATAAGACTAGTATTGTCAACATTTCATCAGATAAATGTTATTCTACGTGTGCTTGAAGGACTCGTCCGTGCTACAAAAGATGTCATCCCTTGTTTAGCACGTCATGTACACGTACGTGATTGCTACCATTCAACGATTATACAGGACATCACAACTACATCTGTGCAACGTTAGGTTTTGCTCTTTGTGCGAACTGACGCGGATCTTTCCGGATTTGTACCGATAACAAATCGAACAGAAGAGGAAACGATATGTCGAGTGCTGAATCATCCATTTTATTCGGCTTTAACAACAGACATGTTTGATGAAAGGGTAATTAGATGACAAGAACGTATCGAATCCGGCGTGATCTGTGTATGACAGTCTACGCTGTCGCGACTGGACAATCGAGAGACGATGCAGATGTGTGCTTGCGTGAACTGCATGCTCTCCTCGTTTTTCGCAGGCGATACTTCGTACGAATTGCCACTCAGTATTTGCTTTTTAATTTATCTCGATGCTCGCGATATATGACCCACATGTCCGCTTTTGTAGTGAGTTTGATCAATTCAGAGCTGATTATGGGGGTTTCGCTGCGAATGCGCCGGACAAGACGGCGTGAGTAATCTTGATTTCCGGAGCTACATTAGCTTTACGACGCACTATAATCACCGGTGGGGTGTACCGTTAATAAAAAGTTTTCTCGCTATTCAACTCTCACCCGCTGGCCCGATGACTCTCTTACTCGCTTAATGTTTCTCTGCTGACTTTTTTCTCTCACCTCACATATTCAGCTTTATCATGTTTTTTCTCTTGAAACTTTTTGGTTTCTTTCTATCTTACTCTCCTTCTTCTCCTCTTTCTCTCTTCTTTCCGTCTCTTTCTAACATTCTCTCGACCACTCTTTTCTCAATTCTTTCAGTTCTTTAAACACATACCCTGTCCTCTCGGATTCAAGTTTCTTTCTTTTTGGATATATGATTCCCTTGGCCTGCATAGTATCTCTGCCTCGCAGACTGTTTCGGATTTCTATCTCTCTGTGACTTACTGATTCTTTATTCTACTTGTTTGTCTGGATCCGTTACCATAGCTCGTAGGCGATCGACGGAAGTGCTTCCTTCTATTACTCTACTCTGAATCATCTGCGATGCCACATCGGCCACAAAGGAATACGGAGAGGCGCACACATGAGCGACGAGAGAAGAGAGAGAGATGATGATGAGAGAGAGAGTAGATTTAGAAGATGTAGAGTAGCGACAGCAGACGATCAGAGTGAGAGGAGAGGAGAGTACAAGAGACGACAAGCGCAACGCAGTCGAGATAGAGAAGAGGAAGATACGACCTCGGAGACGGCGAGCACGACCGAGAGCTGAGCGTGAGGAAGGTGAGAGATGAGAGAGACGCATGTAGGAGGAGCAGATGTGTCATAATTAGAGATGTATAGATCAGGTATGGACGTAATAAACTAGATTGAGAGATAAATGATGCGTCAAGAGATGAGTGAACACTAAACAGCTTGACTTAATGCAAGTTGGCTATATGGACAGTGACAAAAGAAGGAAATAGTCATGGATTCATCTGGCACTGTCGGTGAACTTGTGTGGGCAACATATTTACACAAAGGCTTTGTGAGATGATTGTAACTACGCACCATGTCTTTTTCACTCTCATACATTCTCCATGAGTCCTCTCTCCTTATCAACACTGAAGTTCGTGTGTCATCTGTATTTCAGCTTTGCTTTGGTTCGTGATATCAGGTGTCTCTCGTCTATTAATATTGTGTTTCTTGGAGCGTGTAGATGTTACCCCGTGATGTGCTAGCATAGTAATCGCAAAGAATACATATGTGTTTCGGCTATTTCTCCAAATTTCTCTATTCCCTGCAATGGCTTCGACAGTATGTTTTTCATTGTCACTTCACTTTCATCTGTCATTTTTTCTTTCACATGAGCAGACATAAAGATATTCTAACCCCTGTCCTTGCAATCTCAATCATAGGTCCGGGTTGTGCCGTTCCCCACTTTGATGCCCAAATTTCGCAGCTGTGCAAGCCACACAGGTGTTCGTTGCGAACATATCACCATGTCATCAAAAAATCAAGACTAATCGCTCCACAGATTTGTCACTCTTCATTTTGTGAGATTAACTTGCACCATTGCAGTTTATTATCAAATTATTACACCTTTTGATTAACGTATCGTACATTACGTCATACCTTCTCACTCGATTAAGTTTTATATTGCTATTTGTAATTGAATAGGTTCTTATTACTTAGAATATGTTATCTATCCCGTCCCATCAGTAGTGTTTATCATTGGCCTCAAGTATTCTCCTTCAGGTGGCTATTATACTTCATGGCTCTTTCACGCACAAATATATACATATCATCCCCATTTTGACATATCCATATCACTTTTCTACTCTCATTGATCTCCTTAAGCCTCCTCTGTATCTAGTGGTATTCTTGATTACTATACTCTCCCCATCTCCATAACCACGTTCTACTTGCTCTATGCATCCCAAGTGATCTCCTTCCCACTTTCCATATCGAGGTATGCATGACGTGATCGCCGAGGCAACCGACGCAGGAGTACTCTCGCTTTTGACTCACGTTTGTTGTTCTTGTGAACCGGGCGATATGTCAGCCTTCTCTTGTATGCTATGCACGTCAACTTGGGAACGAAATGTGTAAGATGCCTGATGGATTACTTTGCTCAAGACGTCCTACTATTTTTTATTTTTTTATAATCATTATTGTGTTAATTAAATTACTTGATTATGTATGATTTATTATTCCTATGATTTATTTTACTAATATACATAGAAGGGGACCAGATTTACAGATGGCATCCCTTGAGGTAGGGTGATAAACTATTCATACAGTACTGTTGCAGTGAAACTCGAGTTAGTTTGTCTATAAGCGTTTTTTGACTTTATTGAATTAAGTCACATTGATTAAATTATTTTTTTCAATTAATTATTTAATTTTCAATCAAGTTACAGCTTCGGATGAATTGTGGTTCATTAATGAGCCAATGATGAAGAAAGAATTGAATGATTACGATTATTAATTATTTTTTAATTTCAATCATCATCATATTTTCTTTTGTTTGTTTGTCGGGCGATATCTCGGCCGTCTTTGGGTTCGGAGCTGAAATTGGGCACAATAGTAAACACGCACTTTGCAAGGTATTTAGTTTTTAACAATTAAATTTACTGATTATTATCGATTTACGATTTTTTTTTCTCATCACGGCACATCCTCTCAGGACCTTTTGAGCAGGAAGATGATTTTGGACCCGACAGGTTGAACAAAGCGTTTTTGGCAATAATGGTGGTTTTGTTATTTGATGATCTATTATCGATTATTTTAATTTTTTCGAAAAATTATTTTTTCAAAAAGTTACAGATTGGATGAAACAGTGTATGGTTCAGGTATGCTTAGCCCTTGATTAAGTAATTTGTTACAATTATTATTTATTTATGTTTATTCGCATACAATCCATTATCTGAAACGCTCCTCAATTCGTCTCATGTCTGACGGCAGCATTGCGGTTGCGTGAGGCGTTATTTATTATTGACCATGGGTGGCGGTGTGTATGCATGTCCCTTACTTGTTGTTTGGTTAATTTACAGCACAATACAACCCGTGCTTTGCTGGGGGTGTAAGGAGGGGTGGAAGAAAAGGGAGGCGAGCGGAGGGTAGGGCAGAGAGAGGAGAGAAGGAGGAGCGGAGAGGAGGGAGGGAAGCGAGACGTGGGTGATAAGGGGAAGCGAGGAAGGGGGCGGAGGTGCTTAGACTGTGGGAGGAGGTGCGGGAGAGAAAAAGATGAGAGGAGAGAGAGAGAGACGAGAGGAGAGGAGAGAGAGAGGAGCAGGCAGAGGTTGTGGGGAGAACAGGTGCTGTATGGTTGGGTTCGGAGGTGACAGACAGAGAGAGAGTGGGGGCGGGACAATAGTAGACTGGGAGGGGCAGGCTGTGTCTTCGGCCGCTTACTTCGTCATCAGTTCTTTGTTCGTGTTCCACACCAGTGTATCAGCTCTCTCGTATAACGTTCTAGACAGACGTGGTCATTGAAGCACTTGGACCTTCAACAGCGCAGGATCTTCGTTAAGGTGTCATGTTCCTCACCTGACTAGCTCTATCAGTGCTTCAGGAAGATTCACACCCCTTGACTTTTCAATTTGTTGTTACAGCCTGATTTAATGATGCTTACAATTTCAATTTTTTTTGTCATCCGATTCTACATCATTATAAAACGCCTGTCTGTAAATGTGGATCTATTTTTTTTTTTAATAAATTTTTACAAATCACTGTAAAATTAAAGTAATTGAAGTGATAATAGTTCACCCTTGTTCTGTAAACACTCCCATTGAGCTCATGTGCATCCAATTACCTTTATCATCGTGAGACCGTCTCCCAATTGAATGGGTCTACCTGTGGCCATTTCATCGGACTAATGCTTAGAGAAACACAGCTTTCTAGATGAAGTCCAAAGTTGATAGTGTGCATGTCAGACAGAAACTTCCATGAAGGTCAAGAACTGCCGTTGAACTTGAGATAGAATTTGTGAGTAGGTAATCTGGAGGAGGGATAAACAAATGTCTGTGGTTGAAAGTTACAAGAGCACAGTGAGGTCATCATCAGGAAAATGGAAAGCATGTGGGAACTTAGACACTCTCCCAGGAGCTGTTGTTCGAATCCACTCGCAACCGGCAAGAAGCTTGGTCAGGGTGAGTGCAACACCAATGAATCTGACAGATACAGAGTGTCCTTGGTGAATGGCGGAACCTGCGGAAGGACAACAAGTGTTGCAGCACTTCACAATCTACGCTTTATAGGAGAGTGGCTAGACGGAAGCCCTCCTAGAGAAAAGTCCAGTAACGCACGTGATGACACAGACATCCCAAAAGACTCCCGAGCGTGTAATCTGCTGCCGAGTGCAGTCACAAAGTGTTGACTCTCAGGGTTGATAATTATGTAAATTAGACATGTCTGCATTTATTCTGCGTAAATTTTAACATTTCGAAAAACATGTTTTCACTTTGCCCATTATGGTTCATTTTTTTGTTAGATTGGTAAATTTGTTTTTTTCAATTTAATCCTTTAATTCAGGCTGAAACACTAAGAATGGTGAAAGTCAGGGGTGTGAGTGAATACTTTCTGAAGAGCTGTAAGTGCGGGTAGATCACCTTGAATTTTCTCAAGCCAAATCATAGCTCCTCGGCGGTGTCAAGCCTCGAATGGTAGACACTGCCGCAGAACGCAAATATTCTCTTTAAATCGTCGTGCTTCCTTCCTCTTCATCTTTCTCTCCCTCTTGCTTTTCAGGGATTGACCCAATTTGGAGGCTTTGTTTCAGCAAGTGCTCCAGATGAAGGAGTGCTGACAGTCGATGGCATAAAATACTCACAGACACAAATTACAAGTACTATAAATTACGATTTGTGTTGAGAGCAGCTATCGTTCCCTGGTTTTCATTGTGCAGGCGAAGCCCACATCCTGATCTGCTTCCCGACTCGGCTCAAATTCCTGTGAAGAACACGTCACCGGGGCAGTTATCGGGATTCGAGAGGTACTGTTCGTAACAGCGTGTTCACTTTTACAATTCAGTTAAAACCCAAATCTTCGACTGCTCCACGGACGCCACGTCCCATCTGTAAGCGCTCCGATAGCACCAAGACAGAATTTTTTGTTCATGAAGCAGGTAATTATAAAACGTGTGTTCAGCAGGTACACCATACCCATTGCATTACCCATTCACTATAACTACGAGTTCGATGCACACGGCCAGAGGTTCCATCACGCTGGTTGATTGTTTGGAAGGTTATAAATGAAAGTTTACGAGATCAATATAACGACGAAGAGAAACGCGTCTGCAGAGGCAAACGCTTTTAAAAAAAACGATTTCAGACATTTCCTCAATAATGTCCACAAGTGGTTACCAGTCCCGTCTTGACACGTCTGCAGAGTCTTCCCACTCCAGGTATCAGCCCGGCACGGAATGAGGGGAACGGGAATCCGCATATACTTGCACTGTACACGCGAATATCGCTCTTCTGGGGCATCATTTCGACATGCTGCACTATGTCAGAGTCTGCACTGACATCACCTGTACCCTGATGAAAACGAGAGAAAAAAAACTTCATCAAAAGAGGGTAATCACTAATATTTTCACCATTTGACTCAAGTGAACAAAGATGTACCGTAGAACCTATCGCACAAAACTAATATAATAAATAATATCTACGCCAGGGAACAAAAATGGTGTTGATCAAGAAATTATTGGAAAGTGAGAGAGGCAATGGCCTCTCATTGATAGAAACTGGCACATCAAACGGACTGAGCGGCTGTCGACTTGAAT
>JAXMNL010001749.1:0-15660 GCA_035128595.1 Eptatretus atami
TAGAGTGCTTCTACCTGTGTGCCAATGCTCAATAGAACTATGAATCGGTGGAACGGAAACGAAGAGATAAGAATAGTTAGTTGGTCTATAGGAAAACCTACAGAGAGGAGTACAGCAATAGGGAAAACAGTCGAGTAGCTTGGCAGGTAAGAGCAAAAAGAAAAACAAAACCCTGGGACTGGCAAGAAAAGCGGGAATTCGCATGGGGTCAACACGCAGTCTTTATTATAAATCCCACGGTCCCCGATAAAGGAGCCACTGTCAACCTTGACGATTTAGCCAGCGTATGCTCGATTTATGAAAAATTTGTCTAAAACGCTGGTACAGCGTCGAATACGTTATGGTACGATTTTTATACGATTTAAGAGCAACTGAAAACACTGCCATACGTCGTAGTAAGCTGGTAAACGTTGTAATTTTGGGTTTATCCTCAAATATTTTTCATGCGTGAATTTTAGAACGTATGCCGGCATATGAGGGCACATCGTTCGCGCTACGCTTGGCATGAAAGTTGTACGGACGTGATGGCGATCGTTGACCACCGACTCCAGGATGAGCCACGCACATTACTTGTGAAGTTGGCTCATGAAGTCGAAAAAAACGTCGAGGTCAAGTTTAGCGTACCCGAAACTTATATTTCTAACTTGAATAAACGTTTTGTTAGCACGCTACACGAACGTTGTTACACATACTTTGCAATCACGTTTACTTGAATATACCAGATCACTAAATCTGAACTACTACTACACTAACACGACATCACTAATCTCTCGAACTACTACTACTACTCACTATAATCGACATCAACTAAATTTCTCGAACTATATACTACTGCTACTACTAATATCTACACTATACTCAACATCACAATCCTCTCGAATACTACTGACTTCAGACTATACTACTACTACTAGCTCTACTACTGAACATTCGACATCACTAAATTCTCATCGAACTACTATATACTGGCACTACTAAATCGACTCACTAATTCTCTCAATACCCAACACTATCTCTGAACTACTACTACTAACCTGCGACATCTATAAAATTTCTATCTGAACTACTGCTACACTACTACATCTACTACTAATACAATTTGACATCAGCTAAATTCTCTCGACTAGCTACTACTACCACATCGACATCAACTAAATTCCTCTCGAACTCACCTGGCTACTGCTACTTACTACTTCTACTACTCACTATAACATCGACATCACTGAATCTCTCGAACTACTACTACTACTATACTGCTACTTTTTTTTTGTTTTTCTGTTTTTGGGAGTGTGGATTTTTTGTTGGGTGAGGTGTCGGTGGTGGGGGTTTGTGATCTGCATTCTTGGTGTTTCTTGTTGTCTTTCTTTTCTTTTTTTTGTGTTTTGTGTTGTTTTTTGTTTTTTGTTGTTTTGTGTTGTGTTTGTGGTGTGTTTTGTTTTTTTTTTTTTGTTGTTTTTTTCTTTTTTTTTATGTTGTTGCAACGCTACTGACTGATTGACATCTGCTCATACATGGAGTCTGGAACACTGACGTGGGCTTCCTCTTTGAAAGCCGACTATTTGTATATACGCGTCAATTTCTCCTAAAACGCTGCCAATGGATCGCCAATTATTAACGGTAGCTGTCAAGTTCTATGAACGATCGTTCAGTTAAGTGTTATCTGTGGTGTTCTTTCGGTGTTTTTAAGACGTCATTCAATCACTTCAGTCTACATACGCCAATGTGGTTTGAGATACTGTTACATTTCAATGTGTCTAGTGAAGGCAGGTCGTATCTATATAGATTCAGCACGTTAACTCGAGGTTTTAAAAAATTAAAGTTTTCGGGTAGTGCGCTAAAGCAGTCGTATCGCTGGTCTGATGTTTCGGGTTGAGGTTATTGAGCATACGTTATCAGGCTAACTTGGGTGGGTTGGTGGCCTGTACGGTGTGTAAATCTGATTCCGTGGTTGGTAGTGCGTGTCGCGAGATAGCTCGTGTTAGTGTGCCCTAAGGGGGGAGTGCGGAACTTTGTTTGAGTCAGTTCGATTCGATGTCACCGCATGAGTGGTGTGAGGAATTTTTCAGCATGCTTGAATTTCCACGATTGTAACTAGAACGTACCGGGCGACGTAATTTTATGTCTCACGCTGTGAGCTTTCATTGTCTTTCTAGTCTGCTCGCTCTTGCCTAATCGTCTTGTTTGGTGTTTTTTTGTTTTATTACAATCGTATCTCTATATCCCGTATTCGAGTGCTGTGTCCCGAGTGGGTTGTTATACCAACATGTTTTTTCCATTAGTTCGTTCGTCATATGCTCTGTGGCGCTGGCTAATACGTTCATAGGTGTGACTTTGCGATGTTAGGACACTCTCCAATTTTCAGGCGGTTATGGATTTATAATCCTGTGCGTGCGGCAGGGTTTTTATACATAGAGAACCGCTTACTGTGAGGTTCGTGGTTTCGGGTTCGGATTAATCGTGCATGCGCGTCTGAGCTGACTCTGGTTTAAGGTGTTTTAAAGCTATCTGTTTGGGCAGTGAGTGTGTGAATCGCGAACGAGACTAGGTCCGTAAGCGGGGTGGGTTTCGTGTGGTATATAGTTAGTTCTTGTAACGAGAACGAAACTGTTTCGTGGGCCGTGGGGTTGTCTGAATTCAGGTTTGGTTGCTATGGGTTGGCTGGGGCACTGGATCGAAGCGCATACACGTGGTAGGCTGAAGTGAGGCGAAGCCAAGAACTTTGAAAAAAAAACCTTCAAAACTTCGCGTACGCCATACGTTTTACATACATTTTTATACTTGCCATTCCTGGCTAAAAACGTAAGGTGGTGACAGGGCCCTAATACCCGTCTGGATTATACTTGTTCAATCGTCGGTCATAACAACGGGACAGCACATGAATGGCGCGCGACCAATGTTCTTTGTGGGCGCAGCTAGAGAATCTCCGTAAACCTCCGAAATACACCTATTGTGGGCTTTTAGCTACCGAGATCATAGCGACACATGTCCAAATCCGTAGTGACTGTTGGGTTTGTATGTTTCCGGGAAGACAGTATGGTCATGATAGTCGATTAGTGAATGAGATAGAAATTTTCTGTTGCTATTTGGAATATGTAACCAATGTATCCATGGGCTTACTGTTAATCGGAATTGTCGGATATGTTGTATCAATGCGTACCATGGTAATGCAGGAATAGAGTAGTGCTTAGATATGCTATTGGCGGAGCAAGGAGGGGTGGCGGGCATGATGTGTGAGGAGAAGGTTGCGTCTGGATTCAGCCGGATGGCCTACTCACATAATACACGGGAGCTGGCCGCATACAAAAAGTTACAATGCCCTCGACTAGCGGACGAATGGATCGCTGAGGAGGTTATTGAGATGGTGGAGGATCCATATTTCAGGGTGGGGAGGTTGGTGGTGGCTGTGCTTGATAGGGTCAGCGCTTCCTATCCATCGGTGGTGGTTATTTTTGAAGTATTTCTGATTTAAGAATTTCATTTCCATTTGTCTAGAAGAAATGCTGTGAAGCCTCACCCTCACCATGCCATCATAATAATTATACAGCAA
This sequence comes from Eptatretus atami, assembly GCA_035128595.1. Lineage (NCBI taxonomy): Eukaryota > Metazoa > Chordata > Myxini > Myxiniformes > Myxinidae > Eptatretus > Eptatretus atami. The sequence goes on from JAXMNL010001749.1 coordinate 3,548, forward strand.
ACTCAGGGGAGGAAGACCCCCAGGACCCCTCGTATAGGGGCCAAACCAACCCCGACCCCCACCAGCTGAGGGGCCAACGAGAGGTGTTCGTGACGGTAGGGGCGCCCTGGGGAAAGACTCTTCCGGTGATTGTATTGATTACTTCAACCGAACTATGTCAAGTGAAAAGGTAGAGCCAAACCAGTTGGAACTTCACTGATATCTCCACACGATACAGGATAAGATTTGTGAGACAAGAAGAAAGGAAATCTACAATAAAATGCTGCACTGAAGTTTATGATAGTGTGGCATGTATTGACTAGCATATGCAATCGTGGAAAATGGACAATACCAGAAGTGAAGGCATGTATGTAAAAGATACTTTGTATGACCCTTCATATGTACTAGATATTCTCATGACCTTTTTTGTGCTTGTAGCGCAAGTTGAGAAATGGACGTTTACAGCACATTCGGGTTCCGGTTGCCGGAAGTGCTTTCAACAGTGCTGCTTTGGCAGTTCTCATTATTACATTTGCATATTGTGCCGATTGTAAGTCGATGTTGCAGTTTAGTGTCTAAGTATTTACCGTAATAATATTGTCATATGTAGTATACTATAGTATTGGCTCTAGAGGTATACGTGGAGATGTACCTAAAATAATTATTTGTTGCATATATTAGTGTATTTTATCATAGATAGGTGCTAAGTTTTGAATCCTTACAATATAGTTGTTACAATTAGTGTTTTATGAATACGCTTGGTAATGTGCATATTGGGAACAATGTAGCATTTGTGAAATGTAGCGTCATTCAATACTCTGAATAGCGTAAAATGGTATTACAAATTGATGTGAGGAATGTGGGCAGCAAGAAGTTGACAGATTGCTTACGGTTCTGGGCACCAGAGTACGTCAGGTGTCTTTGCTCAGTTTGGAGGTTGTCATTGGCATGTTCATCGGTATTGTGCAAGATAGCCGTTTGGTGGTGGCGGAGCCTAGGGATGGTCCAACGTCAGCGTCAAATGGAGGCCCACCTATTCGGTGAGCTTTGGGGAAAATTGGCAAATTATGGTCAAAAATGTGACTCAAGGAGGGACTGTGAGGAGTGCTACTTATGGTCACATCAGCGATCACCATAATTATACATGTAATGTGGTTATATGGAGGGATTTCGAACTCCATTTTTTAACATACTCTGTAAATGCTTGTTGTTATACTCCTGTCCTCTTGTTGGCACGGTGTCTCGCAAGTAACCGACGCGAGATGCCGCGCTTCGGCTAAATAGCCTGGCTGGTATGTCAATGATGGCGTCCGACGGAAAGTGTTGATCTGGATTTGCTCCCTTCCGTTGGGTCTTTTGTTTAGGTGGGTAAGTAAAAGGGTCATACGCTGTAGAGCGCTTTGTTGGTGTTAGTTTCCACATTGGGCACATGGACTGCCGCCCTGTATAATGGTCATTTACGCACATCCTTTGTCCGAAGAAACGATAGAGCTGGGTTCTTTTTACCAAAGCCAGACCGTGTTTTTCCTCCTTGCTTGGTAGCTATGTCGCATACCTTAAAAGGGGATTCTGTTTGTCTGCAACCATTTCCATCAGGTTGTATAAATCTGTTTGGAGTGGGAGATGGAATGACTGTTGGTAGTTACCCATAAAATTGAGTTTTTGTCCACCACGAACATCGGGTTAGAGTATGGCACAGTAGCATAGATGCTGGAATTAGAGATATGATTGTAATATAAGGGAGAGTTTTGTTGAATGTAAACTCAGTGTGGTTTGGGAGTCTGCACTGTCGGTTGGGCTGCAACATCTTGAACGTCCGCTGGCGTGTGGCCTTCAGATAAGTCGCATTTTGGTGAATCTCTTCTGTTGCCTCTCTCTTCATACCGGGCCGGAGAACGGAGTCTTAACAACCAGTACGTATGCTTTTCCTTGATGCACATAACCCGAGTTATTTTTATCTTCTATACAGAGCTATCAGTTGCCTATACACCGCCCAAATAATGGTCTGTGTTGGAAGAACATGTTGCATGGATGAAACAAGATCACCTGTCGGGAGGGTACTCTGCCGGTACATTCAAATTATTCAGTAAATGTGGGATGCAAAGAAAAAGAAAACTCTGATTGAAGATGTTTGAGGAATTATACCCGGGGTCAAAAGGTAAAAAGGCCAAAAGGTCGCTAAATTAATGTTTTTGTGACACACCTAGTTTTTATTCTTTGACTACTAACGACAACACCTGGCTTAAACATACCTTGCTGGAACCCCTCGAAAAACAAGCTCGAATGAGCTAAGATCCTCGTCCTCTTAATGATGACGTCATAAAAACGAATATGACCGTCATTGTGATGTATCAGGTTTGCGATAATTATCTGTGCTAATGCCCGGCTTGATTCCGCAACAAAATTCAAACAGCTTGCCTGTTTGGAGATAATGGTATAGGCGATTTCCATTAGCGGCGATATTATGACGTCAACTTTTTTTTCTAGGAAGAATTTCAAAATCGGAGATGGTTACGCCTGCGCGTGGGCTTTCTGCATATACATGGCAAGTTTCACGAAGATTCCGATGAAAACTCTGGGTTGTGAAACAAAAAATGTCAAAAAATAAGAATGACGTCATAAAAAAATGATATGACGTCATAGTGATCTATCATATGTGCGGAAATTCATCTCTGCTAATGCCCTGTTCGATTCCCGTAAACAGAATTCAAAAAGCTTGCTTAGTTTCGGAGATAATTTTTCAGGCGATTTCCATTAGCGGAGATATTTTGACGTCATAACTTTTTTTCTAGGAGGAATTTTCAAAATCGGAGATCGTTACTGTCTGCGCAGGGTATTTCTACATATATATGCCAAGTTTCAGGAAGTTTCGATGAAAACTGTAAGCTGTGAAACAAACTAGTTTCGGAGATAATGGTATAGTCAAATTCCATTAGTGGCGATATTATGACGTTAACTTTTTTCCTAAGAAGAATTTCCAAAATCGGAGATGGTGGCTGCCTGTGCGTGGGCTTTCTACATATACATGGCAAGTTTCACGAAGATCAGATGAAAACTCTGGGTTGTGAAACAAAAAATGTCAAAAATAGGAATGACGTCATCAAAATTGATATGTCGTCATAGTGATGTATCATATGTGCGGTAATTCATCTCTGCTAATGCCCTGTTCGATTCCCGCAAACAGAATTCAAAAAGCTTGCTTAGTTTAGGAGATAATTTTTTAGGTGATTTCCATTAGCGGAGATATTTTGACGTCATAACTTTTTTTTAGGAGAAATTTTCAAAATCGGAGAACGTTTCTGTCTGCGCACGGTATTTTTACATATATGTGCCAAGTTTCAGGAAGTTTCGATGAAAACTGTAGGCTGTGAAACAAGCTCGAATGAGCTAAGATCCTCATCCTCTTAATGATGACGTCACAAAAAAACGAATATGACGTCATTGTGATGTATCAGGTTTGCGATAAATTATCTGTGCTAATGCCCGGCTTGATTCCCGCAAACAAAATTCAAACAGCTTGCCTAGTTCCGGATATAATGGTATAGGCGATTTCCATTAGCGGCGATATTATGATGTCAACTTTTTTTCTCGGAAGAATTTCCAAAATCGGAGATGGTTACTGCCTGTGCGTGGGCTTTCTGTATACACATGGCAAGTTTCACGAAGATCCGATGAAAACTCTGGGTTGTGAAACAAAAAATGTCAAAAAATAGGAATGACGTCATTATAATTGATATGACGTCATAGTGATGTATCATATGTGTGGGAATTCATCTCTGCTAATGCCCTGTTCGATTGCCGCAAACATAATTCAAAAAGCTTGCCTAGATTCGGAGATAATTTTTTAGGCGATTTCCATTAGCGGAGATATTTTGACGTGTAGCGAAAACGTGATGTATTTCATTTGAAAATAGTGAGTATTCCAGCTTCAATTTCGCGGCAAAAAAAAATGCTAAATTACCCTAAACAAGCTTTTTGAAACCAAAAGAAAAGCATTGTCTGACTCAAAACTTTGTGTTCGCATCACTCTTCGAGTGAAACGTGTGATTTCATTAAAATAGTTGAGTACTAGCGTTCAAATTCCGGCACAAAAAAAATGCTTCAAATTACCCTATTAAAACAAGCTTTTTAAAACAAACCAAAAGCCATTGCCTGCACTCAAAACCTTTATGTTCGCATCACTATTCTGAAGCGAAAACGTGTGATTCAGTTGAAATATGAGTATTCTAGCTTCAAATTCGTGGCAAAACAATGCTTTCAATAGCCCGTAAAACAATCTTTTTAAACCAAACAAAAGCTTTGTCTGACCAACTTTTGTTCCATCACTATCCTGAAGCGAAAACGTTTGATTTCATGAAATAATGCTATCTAGCTTCAAATTCGCGCAAAAAACCATGCTCAAATTACCGCTATAAACAAGCTTTTTAAACCAAACAAAAGGATTGTCTGAGCTCAACTTTTTGTTCTGCTCATATTCTGAAGTGAAAACGTTGTGATTGATCATTGAAAATAGTGAGTTCGCTAGCTTCAAATTCGCGCAAAAAAAAAAGCTCAAATTACCCTAAAACAAGCTTTTTAAAAACCAAAGAAAAGCATTGATCTGACTCAACTTTTGTTCTGCATCACTATTCTGAAGCGACAACGTGTGATTCCCATTGAAATAGTGAGTATTCTAGGTTCAAACTCGTGCAAAAAAAATTGCTTCAAATTACCTCTAAAACAAGCTTTGTAAACCAAAAACAAAGCATTGGTTGGACGCAACTTTGTTGCTGCAGCACTATTCTGAAGCGAAAACGTGGATTTTCATTGAATAGTGAGTTTCTAGCTCAAATTCGTGCACAAAAATGCTCCAAATTACCCTAAAACAGCTTTTTAAAACCTAACAAAAGCATTGTCTGACTCAACTTTTTGTTCTGCCATCACTTTCTGAAAGCCAAAACGTGTGATTTTCATTGAAATAGTGAGTATTCTAGCTTTCAATATTCGCCGGAGAAAAAATGCTCAAATTACCCAAAAACAAGCTTTTTTAAACCAAACAAAGCATTTGTCTGACTCAACTTGTTCTGCATTCACTATTCTGAAGCCGAAAACGTGTGGTCATTGAAATAGTGAGTATTCTATGCTTCAATATCGGCAAAAAAAGCTCAAAACCCTATAAACAAGCTTTTAAACCAAACAAAAGCATTGTCTGACTCAACTTGTCTGCATCACTATCTGAAGCGAAAACGTGTGATTTCTATTGTTAAAATAGTGAGTATTCTAGCTTCAAAATCGCGAAAAAAAATGTCTCAAATACCTAAAACAAGCTTTTTAAACCAAACAAAAGCATTGGTCTGACTCAACTTTTTGTCGCTGCATCACTATTCTGAAGCCGGAAAGTGTGATTTCATTGAAATATGTGAGTATTTCCAGGCTTCAATTTCGAGCAAAAAAATGCCTCAAATACCCTAAAACAAGCTTTTGAACCGAAGAAAAGAGCATTGCTCTGACTCAAAACTTTGTGTTCGCATCACTATTCATGAAGCGAAAACGTGTGATGATTTCAGTGAAATAGTGAGTATTCAGCTTCAAATTCGTGCCAAAAAAAAATGCTCAAAATTACCCTAAAACAAGCTTTTTAACCAAACAAAAGCATTGCCTGAGAGGTCTCAACTCTTTTGTCTGCATCACCTTTCTGAAGCGAAAACCTGTGATTTCATTTGAAAATAATGAGTATTTCTACTTCAAATTTACGGCAAAAAAATGCTCAAATACCCTAACAAGCTTTTGAACCAAACAAAAGCATGTCTGAACTCAACTTTGTGTCTGCATCACTCTTCTGGAAGTGAAAAACGTGTGATTTCATAAAATTGAGTATTTCTAGCTTCAAATTCGCGCAAAAAAAATGCTCAAATTACCCTAAAACAAGCTTTTTAAACAAACAAAAGCATTTGCCTGACTCAACTTTTGTTCTGCATCACTATTCTGAAGCGAAAACGTGTGATTTCATTGAAATATTGAGTATTCTAGCTTCAAATTCGTGCAAAAAAATGCTCAAATTACCCTAATACAATCTTTTTAAAACCAAACAAAAGCTTTGTCTGACTCAACTTTTTGTTCTGCATCACTATCCTGAAGCGAAAACGTGTGATTTCATTGAATATTGAGTATTCTAGCTTCAAATTCGCCGCAAAAAACAACTATGCCTCAAATACCCTAAAACAAGCTTTTTTAAACCAAACAAAAGCATTGTCTGACTCACCTTTTTGTTCTGCATCACTATTCTGAATTGAAAACGTTGATTCATTGAAATAGTGAGTATTCTGCTTCAAATTCGCGCAAAAAAATGCTCAAATTACCCTTAAAACAAGCTTTTTAAACCAAACAAAAGCATTGTCGACTCAACTTTTGTTCTGCATCACTATTCTGAAGCGACAAGTGTACGTGTAGATTTCATTGAAATAAGTTGAGTTTTAGCTTCAAACTCGCGCAAAAAAAAATGCTCAAATTACCCTAAAACAAGCTTTTTTAACCAAACAAAAGCATTGGCTGACTCAACTTTTTGTTCTGCCCAGCACTATTCTGAAGCGAAAACGTTGTATTTCTATTGAGATAGTGAGTATTCTAGCTTCAAATTCGTGCAAAAAATGCTCAAATTACCCTAAAACAAGCTTTTTTAAACCAAACAAAAGCATTGTCTGACTTCAACTTTTTGTTCTGCATCACTATTCTTTGAAGCGAAAACGTGTGATTTTCATTGAAATAGTGAGTATTCTAGCTTCAAATTCGCGGAAAAAAATGCTCAAATTACCCTAAAACAAGCTTTTTAAACCAAACAAAAGCATTGTCTGACTCAACTTTTGTTCCTGCATCACTATTCTGAAGCGAAAACGTGTGATTCATTGAAATAGTGGAGTATTCCAGCTTCAATTTCGCCCAAAAAAATGCTCAAATTACCTAAAACAAGCTTTTGAACCAAAGAAAAGCATTGTCGACTCAAACTTTGGTGTTCTTGCATCACTCTTCTGGGTGAAAACGTGTGATTTCATAAAATATTGAGTATTCTAGCTTCAAAATTCGCTCAAAAAAATGCTCAAATTACCCTAAAACAAGCTTTTTAAACCAAACAAAGCATTGCCTGACTAACCTTTGTTCTGCATCACTATTCTGAAGCGAAAACGTGTGATTCATTGAAATATTGAGTATTCTAGCTTCAAATTCGGTGCAAAAAAATGCTCCAAATTACCCTAAAACAATCTTTTTTAACCAAAACAAAAAGCTCTGTCTGACTCAACTTTTGTCTGCATTCACTATCCTGAAGCGAAAAACGTGTGATTTCATTGAAATATTGACTATTCTAGCTTCAAATTCGCGCAAAAAACATGCTCAAATGACCCTAACACAAGCTTTTTAAACCAAACAAAAGGATTTCTGATTCAACTTTTTGTTCTGCATCACTATTCTGAAGTGAAAACGTGTGATTTCATTGAAATAGTGAGTATTCTCGCTTCAAATTCGCGCAAAAAAAATGCTCAAATTACCCTAAAACAAGCTTTTTAAACCAAACAAAAGCATTGTCTGACTCAACTTTTTTGTTCTGCATTACTATTCTGAAGCGACAACGTGTGATTTCATTGAAATAGTGAGTATTCTTAGCTTCAAACCCGTGCAAAAAAATGCTCAAATTACCCTAAAAACAAGCTTTTTTAAACCAAACAAAAGCATTGGCTGACTCAACTTTTTTTCTGCAGCACTATTCTGAAGCGAAAACGTGTGATTTCATTGAAATAGTGAGTATTCTAGACTTCAAATTCGTGCAAAAAATGCTCAAATTACCCTAAAACAAGCTTTTTAAACCAAACAAAAGCATTGTCTGACTCAACTTTTTTTCTGCATCACTATTCTGAAGCCAAAAACGTGTGATTTCATTGAAATAGTGAGTATTCTAGCTTCAAATTCGCGGGAAAATTGCTCAAATTACCCTAAAACAAGCTTTTTAAACCAAACAAAAGCATTGTCTGACTCAACTTTTTGTTCTGCATCACTATTCTGAAGCGAAAACGTGTGATTTCATTGAAATAGTGAGTATTCCAGCTTCAATTTCGCGCAAAAAAAATGCTCAAATTACCCGAAAACAAGCTTTTTTAAACCAAACAAAAGCATTGTCTGACTCAACTTTTTGTTCTGCACCACTATTCTGAAGCGAAAACGTGTGATTTCATTGAAATAGTGAGTATTCTAGCTTCAAATTCGCGGAAAAAAAATGCTCAAATTACCCTAAAACAAGCTTTTTAAACCAAACAAAAGCATTGTCTGACTCAACTTTTTGTTCTGCATCACTATTCTGAAGCGAAAAACGTGTGATTTCATTGAAATAGTGAGTATTCTAGCTTCAAATTCGCGCAAAAAAAATGCTCAAATTACCCTAAAACAAGCTTTTTAAACCAAACAAAAGCATTGTCTGACTCAACCTTTTGTTCGTGCTCATCACATTCTCGAAGCGAAAACGTGTTGATTCATGAAATACTGAGTATTCTAGCTTCAAATCGCGCAAAAAAATGCTCAAATTACCCTAAAAACAAGCTTTTTTAAACCACACAAAAGCATTGTCTGACTCAACTTTTTGTTCTGCATCACTATTCTGAAGCGAAAACGTGTGATTTCATTGAAATAGTGAGTATTCTAGCTTCAAATTCGTGCGAAAAAAAATGCTCAAATTACCCTAAAACAAGCTTTTTAAACCCAAACAAACGCATTGTCTGACTCAACTTTTTGTTCTAATCACTATTCAGAAGCTAAAAACACGTGATTTTGTTGAATAATTGTCTGAGTATTTTAGCTTCAAATTCGCAAAACGCCTGCATTTCACAGAAAAACTTGTAAACGCAAAAATCTCCAAATGGCCTAAACAAGTTTTTTTCACCAAACAAAAGCATTGTCCCGTTCTCAACTTTTTGTTCTACATCACTATTCTGAAAGCCGAAAAATGCGTGATTTTATTGAAATAGTGAGTATTTTAGCTTCAAAATTCGCAAAACGCTGCATTTCACAGAAAAAAAACTCTTGTCACCTTTCAACTCTTTTCACCTTTCCAACTCTTTCAGCTTTCCAACTCTTGTCACCTTTCCAACTCTTGTCACCTTTCCAACTCTTTTCACCTTTCCAACTCTTGTCACCTTTCTTACTCTTGTCACCTTTCCAACTCTTTCACCTTTCCAACTCTTGTCACCTTTTCTAACTCTTATCACCTTTTCCAACTCTTTTCACCTTTCCAACTCTTTTCACCTTTCCAACTCTTGTCACGTTTCCAACTCTTTTCACCTTTCTAACTCTGTCACCTTTCCAAACTCGTGTCCACCTTACCAACACTTTTCAACTTTCCAACTCTTGTCACCTTTATTAACTCATGTCACCTTTCCAACTCTTTTCACCTTTCCAACTCTTTTCACCTTTCCACCTCTTGTCACGTTCCAATTCTCTCACCTTCAACCTTTCACCTTGTCCAACTCTTTCCACCTTTCCAACTCTTGTCACCTTTCCAACTCTTTTCACCTTTTCCAACTCTTTGTCACCTTTCCAACTCTTCTCACCTTTCCACTCTTTTCACCTTTCCAACTCTTTTCACCTTTCCAACTCTGTCACCTTTCCAACTCTTGTAACCTTTCTAACTCTTGTCACCTCTCCAACTCTTTTCACCTTTCCAAGTCTTGTTACCTTTCCAACTCTTTTCACCTTTCCAACTCTTTTCACCTTTCCAACTCTTGTCACCTTTCCAACTCTTTTCACCTTTCCAACTCTTGTCACCTTCCAACTCTTGTAACCTTTCTAACTCTTGTCACCTCTCCAACTCTTTTCACCTTTCCAAGTCTTGTTACCTTTCCAATTCTTTTCACCTTTCCAACTCTTGTCACCTTCCAACTCTTGTCACCTTTCCAACTCTTTTCACCTTGCCAACTCTTGTCACCTTTCCAACTCTTGTCACCTTTCCAATTCTTTTCACCTTTCCAACTCTTGTCACCTTTTCTACTCTTCTCACCTTTCCAACTCTTGTCACCTTTCCAACTCTTGTCACCTTTCCAACCTGTCCACCAAGTTTCAGCCCAATCTATGCTGCTCACAGAGAGTAGACGCACGACTGTCTCCCATTCCTCCCAAACCGTGGATTGTATTAAAATCTGCACAATACCCGACATTTCTATAAGAAGGATGTATGTTTGAGCCAAATGTTATCTGGAGTGATTTCAAAATGAAGGCTCGGCACACAAACACCCTTGATCTCGTGACAATTTTGACCTTTGACCCGACTGTGAAATTGAAAATGCGACACTGGACGATATCTGTTTAGTTTTTAGATCCTCGTGGAGGATCTCTAAGTCTTACAACGTTGTTGTTCTTCATCTTCTTCTTGTGGACTTTTTTGTTTCACAGCCTACAGTTTTCATCGAAACTTCCTGAAACTTGGCATATACATGGGGAGAACAAGTATTGGATACACTGCCGATTTTTGCAGGTTTTCCCACTTACAAAGCACCGTAGAGGTCTGTAATTTTTATCATAGGTACACTTCAACGTGAAAGACGGAATCTTAAAACAAAAATCCTGAAAATCACATTGTATGATTTTTAAATAATTAATTTTGCATTTTATTGCATTGAAATAAGTATTTGATACATCAGAAAAACAGAACTTATATTTGGTACAGAAACCTTTGTTTGCAATTACAGAGATCAGACGTTTCCTATAGTTCTTAACCAGGTTTGCACAGACTGCAGCAGGGGATTTTGCCACTCCTCCATACAGATCTTCTCCAGATCCTTCAGGTTTCGGGGCTGTCGCTGGGCAACACAGACTTTCAGCTCCCTCCAAAGATTTTCTATTGGGTTCAGGTCTGGAGACTGGCTAGGCCACTCCAGGACCTTGAGATGCTTCTTACGGAGCCACTCCTTAGTTGCCCTGGCTGTGTGTTTCGGTCGTTGTCATGCTGGAAGACCCAGCCACGCCCCATCTTCAATGCTCTTGTTGAGGGAAGGAGGTGTTGGCCAAGATCTCGCGATACATGGCCCCATCCATCCTCCCCTCAATACGGTTGCAGTCGTCCTGTCCCCTTTGCAAAAAAAGCATCCCCAAAGAATGATGTTTCCACCTCCATGCTTCACGGTTGGGATGGTGTTATTGGGGTTGTACTCATCCTTCTTCTTCCTCCAAACACGGCGAGTGGAGTTTTAAACCAAAAAGCTCTATTTGGTCTCATACAGACCACATGACCTTCTCCCATTCCTCCCTGGATCATTCAGATGGTCATTGGCAAACTTCAGACGGGCCTGGACATGCGCTGGCTTGAGCAGAGGGACCTTGCGTGCGCTGCAGGATTTTAATCCATAACGGCGTAGTGTGTGTTACTTATGGTTTTCTTTGATACTGTGGTCCCAGCTCTCTTCAGGTCATTACCAGGTCCTGCCGTTGTAGTTCTGGGCTGATCCCTCACCTTTCTCATGATCATTGAGGCTCCACGAGGTGAGATCTTGCATGGAGCCCCAGACCGAGGGAGATGACTGTTTATCTTGAACTTCTTCCTATTTCTAATAATTGCGCCAACAGTTGTTGCCTTCTCACCAAGCTGCTTGCCTATTGTCCTGTAGCCCATCGCAGCCTGTGCAAGTCTTACAATTTTGTCCCTGATGTCCTTAGACAGCTCTCTGTCTTGCCCATTGTGGAGGGTTGGAGTCTGATTGATTGAGTGTGGACAGCTGTCTTTTATGCAGAGAACGAGTTCAAACAGGTGCAGTTAATACAGGTAATGAGTGGAGAATGGAGGGCTTCTTAAAGACAAAACTAACAGGTCTGTGAGAGCCGGAATTCTTACTGGTTGGTAGGTGATCAAATACTATTTCATGCAATAAAATGCAAATTAATTATTTAAAATCATACAATGTGATTTTCAGGATTTTTGTTTTAGATTCCGTCTTTCACAGTTGAAGTGTACCTATGATAAAAATTACAGACCTCTACGTGCTTTGTAAGTGGAAAACCTGCAAAATCGGCAGTGCTATCAAATACTTGTTCTCCCCACTGTATAATATATAAAAATACCCTGCACAGAAAGGAACCATCTCCGATTTTGAAAATTCCTCCTAGAAAAAAAGTGTTATGACGTC
>JAXMNL010001750.1:0-12585 GCA_035128595.1 Eptatretus atami
ATTTCATTTCCTCGTTAGCTGGGATAGTTTACGTGATTGGAAGACCGCTGTAATTGTTCATCATTTCCTCGTTAGCTCGGGTAGTTTACGAGTGGGAGCGTGTAATGGTATCATTTCCTCGTAGCTGGCGTTAGTTTAAGGTGTTGTGCGAGCTGTGTAATTCGTCATCATTTCCTCGTTAGCCTGGTAGTTTACGTGTTGTTGGGTGTGTAATTGTTTATCATTTCCCTCATTAGCTGGGGTAGTTACATGATTGTGGAGCTGTGTAATCTGGTCATCATTCCTCGTTACTGGGGTAGTTTACGTGTGTGGAGCTGTGAAATTTTTCATCATTTCGTTAGCTGCGCAGTAGTTTACGAGTTGTGGAGCTGTGTATTGGTCCTCATTTCCTCGTAGCTGGGTAGTTTACGAGTTTTGGAGCTGTGTAATGGTCATCATTCCTTGGTTAGCTGGGGTAGTTACAGGTGATTGTGGAGCTGTGTAATTGGTCATCATTTCCTCGTTAGCTTGGGGTTCGTTTTGACGTGATGCTGGAGCTGTGTATTGTTCATCATTTCCGTTAGCTGGAAGTAGTTTACGTGATGTGGAGCTGTGTAATTGTTCATCATTTCCTCGTTAGCTGGGGTAGTTTACGAGTTTGTGGAGCTGTGCTGTAATTGGTCATCATTTCCTCGTGAGCTGGGGGTAGTTTAAGTGTTGTGCGAGCTGTTGTAATTTGGTCATCAATTTCCTCGTTAGCTGGGGTAGTTTTACGTTGTTGTGGAGCTGTGTAATGGTTTATCATTGCCGTCCATGTAGCTGGGGTAGCTTTATCTGTTGTGTGGCTGTGTAATGTGTTTATCATCACTCGTTAGCTGGGGTAGTTTACGTGTTGTGGAGCTGTGTAATTGTTTATCATCACCTCGTTAACCTGGGGTAGTTTACATGTTGTAAATCTGTGGAATTGTTTTATCATTTTCCTCGTAGCTGGGGTAGTTTACGGAAAGTTGTGGACCTGTGTAATGTTTATCAATACCTCGTTACTGGGGTAGTTTATGGTTAATGTGGAGCTGTGTAAATATTAATCATTTCCTATTCGCTGGGTAGTTTACGTGATGTGCGAGCTGTGTAATTGTTTGTCATTTTCCTCGTTTAGCTGGGAGTTTACGAGTTGTGCGAGCTGTGTAATTGTTTATCATCGCATTAGTTGGGTAGTTTACGTGATGTTAGCCTGTGTAATTGTTTTATCATTTCCTCGTTTTAGCTGGGGAAGTTTACCAGTTGTGCGAGCTGTGTAATTGCGTCATCATTTTCCTCGTTGCTGGGGTAGTAACGAGTTGTGGAGCTGTGTTAATTGTTTATCATTGCCTCGTTTAGCTGGGGTAGTCTTACCTGCTGTGGGAGCTGTGGTACTTGGTTCTCATTTCTTCATTAGCTGGAGTAGTTACGAGTTGTGGAGCTGGTAATGTTTATCATTTCCTCGTTATGGTGTAGTTTTACGTGATGTGAGCTGTGTAATTGTTTATCATTTCCTCATTAGTGGGTAGTTACCTGTTGTGGAGCTGTGCTAATTGTTCATCATTTCCGCGTTAGCTGAGTAGTTTTACGTATGTGGAGCTGTGTAATTGTTCATCCATTTTCCTCGTTAGCTGGGTTAGTTTACGTGATGTGGCTGTTTATTTGGCATCATTTCCTCTGGTAGCTGCGGGTAGTTTACGTGATGTGTAGCTGTGTAATTTTGGTCATCATTTCCTTTGTTAGTTGGGGTAGTTTACATGATGTGGGAGCTGTGTGTAATTGGTCAATCATTTCCTCGTTTAGCTGGGTAGTAAACGTGATGTGGAGCTGTGTAATTGTTCATTCATTTCGTAGCTGGCAGTTAGTTTACGATTGTGGAGCTGTTGTAATTGGTCCTCATTTCCTCGTTAGCTGGGGTAGTTTACGAGTTGTGGAGCTGTGTAATTGGTCATCTTTCCTCGTAGCTGGGGGTAGTTTAAGTGTTGTGGAGCTGTGAATTGTCATCATTTCCTCGTCTAGCTGGGGTTAGTTTTACGTGTTGTGTGAAGCTGTGTAATTGTTCATCATTTCCTCGTTAAGCTGGCAAGTAGTTTAAGTGATGTGGAGCCTGTGCTTATTGTTCATCATTTCCTCGTTAGCTCGCGGTAGGTTTACGAGTTGTGGAGCTGTGTAATTGCCGTCATTCATTTCCTCGTTGCTGGGGTAGTTAAGTGTTGTGGCATGTGTAATTGGTCCATCACGTTGTCCTCGTTAGCTGGAGAGTTTACGTGTTTGTGAGCTGTGTAATTGTTTATTCATCAAAAACCTCGTTAGCTGGGGTAGTTGTACGTGTTGTGGAGCTGGCTTTGTTAATTGTTTATCATCACCTCGATTACCTGGGGTTAGTTTACATGTTGTAAATCTGTGTAATTGTTTATCATTTCCTCGTTAGCTTGGGTAGTTTACGAGTTGTGGAGCTGTTGTAATTGTTTATCATTAACCTCGTAGCTGGGGTAGTTTATGTAATGTGGAAGCTGTTGTAAATGTTAATCATTCCTCATTCGCTGGGGTAGTTTACATTGATGTGGGAGCTGTGTAATTGTTTGTCATTTCCTCGTTAGCTGGGGTAGTTTACGAGTTGTTGGGACTGTGTAATTGTTTATCATTTCCTCATTTAGTTGGGGTAGTTTACGTGTATGTTGAGCTGGATGTAATCGTTTATCATTTCCTCGTTAGCTGGGTATGGTTTACCAGTTTGTGCGAGCTGTGTAATTGGTCATCATTTCCTCGTTAGCTGGCGGTAGTTAAACGGTTGTGGAGCTTGTAATTGTTATCTTGCTTCGTTAGCTGGGGTAGTTTAACGTGTTGTGGAGCTGTGTAATTGTTCATCATTTCTTCATTAGCTGGAGTAGTTTACGAGTTGTTTGGAGCTGGGTGTAATTGTTTATCATTTCCTCGTTAGCTGGTGAGTTTACGTGATGGAGCTGTGTAATTGTTTATCATTTCCTCATTAGCTGCGGGTTAGTTACCTGTTTGTGGAGCTGTGTAATGTTCATCATTTCCTCGTTAAGCTGGCAGTAGTTTACGTGATGTGTAGCTGTGTAATTGTTCATCATTTCCTCGTTAGCTGGGTTAGTTTACGTGATGTGAGCTGTGTTATGGTCATCATTTCCTCGGTAGCTGGGGTAGGTTTTTACGTGATGTGCGGAGCTGGTGTAATTGCGTCATCAGTTTCCTTGTTAGCTGGGGTAGTTACATGATGTGGAGCTGTGTAATTGGTCATCATTTCCTCGTTAGCTGGGGTAGTTTACGTGTTTGATTGAGCTGGGTTAATGTTCTATCATTTTCGTTAGCTGGAGTATTTACGAGTTGTGGAGCCGGGTGTAATGGTTCCTCATTTCCTCGTTAGCTGGGGTGTTTACGAGTTGTGGAGCTTGTGATTAATTGGTCATCATTTTACCCTCGTTTAGGCTGGGGGTAGTTTAAGTGTTGTGGAGCCTGCTGTAATTGGTCATCATTTCCTCGTTTAGCTGGGGGGTTTTACGCTGTTGTGGAGCTGTGTAATTGTTCATCATTCCCTCTTTAAGCTGGAGTAGTTTACGTGATGTGGAAGCCATGTAATTGTTCATCATTTTCCTCGTTAGCCTCGGGTAGTTTACGAGTGTGTGAGCGTGTAATGCGTCATCATTTCCTCGTAGCTGGGGTAGTTTAAGTGTTGCTGGGAGCTGTTGTAATTGGTCATCATTTCCTCGTTTAGCTGACGGGTAGTTTACGTGTTTGTGGAGCTGTGCTAATTGTTTTATCATTGCCTCATTAGCTGGGGTAGGTTTACGTGTTGTGGAAGCGGTATGTGTAATTGTAATCCATTGCCTCATTTAGCTGGGGGTAGTTTACGTGTTGTAGAGCTGTAGAATTGTTTATCATTTCCTCATAGCTGGGTAGTTATAAGTGTTGTGAAGCATGTGTAATTGGTCAATCATTTCCTCGTTAGCTGGGGTAGTTTACGTGTTGTGGAGCTGTGTAATTGTTTATCATTGCCCTCATTAGCTGGGTAGTTTAAGTGTGTGGGCTGTGTAATTGTTTATCATCACCTCGTTAGCTGGGGTAGTTTACGTGTTGTGGAGCTGTGTTAAATTCGATTTATCATCACCTCGTTAGCTGGGGTAGTTTTCCGAGTTGTGGAAGCTGTGTAATTGTTTATCATTTCCTCATTAGTTGGGTAGTTTACGTGATGTTGAGCTTGTGTATTGTTTATCATTCCTCGTTAGCTGGGTAGGTTTACCAGTTGTGGAAGCTCTGTGTGTAATTGGTCATCATTTCCTGCTTTAGCTGGGGTAGTTAACAGTTGTTGGAACTGTGTAATTGTTTATCATGCCCGTTAGCTGGGGTAGTTTACGTGTTTGTGGAGCTGTGTAATTGTGTCATATTTCTCCATTAGCGGGAGTTAGGTTTACGAGTTGTGAGCTGTGTAATTGTTTATCATTTTCCTCGTTAGCTGGTGTAGTTTTACGTGATATGGAGCTGTGTAATTGTTTATCATTTCCCTCATTTAGCTGGTTGTAGTTTACTGTTTGTGGAGCTGTGTAATTGCTTCATCATTTCCTCGTTAGCTGGAGTAGTTTACGTGATGTGGAGCTCGTGTAATTGTTCATCATTGTCCTCGTTAGCTGGGTTTAGTTTACGTGATTGGGAGCTGTTTTAGTCATCATTTCCTCGGTTAGCTGGGGTAGTTTACGTGATGTGGAGCTGTTGTAATTTTCATCATTTCCTCGTTAGCTGGGGTATAGTTTACGTGTTGTGGAGCTGTGTAATTGTTCATCATTTCCTCGTTAGCTTGGAGTAGTTTACTGTGATGCTGGAGCCGTGTAATTGTCATCATTTCCTCGTTAGCTCGGGTAGTTTACGAGTTGTGGAGCTGTGTAATTGGTCATCATTTCCTCGTTAGCTGGGGTAGTTTAAGTGTTGTTGGAGCTGTGTAAATTTGCGTCATCATTTCCTCGTTAGCTTGGGTAGTTTTACGTGTTGTTATGGAGCTGTGTAATTGTTTTATCATTTTTCCTCATTAGCTGGGTAGTTTACATGATGTGGAGCTGTGTAATTGGTCATTCATTTCCTCGTTAGTCTGGGGTAGTTACGTTGATGTTGGAGCTGTGTAATTGTTCATCATTTTCGTTAAGCTGGAGTAGTTTACGAGTTGTGGAGCTGTGTAATTGGTCCTCATTTCCTCGTTAGCTGGGGTATTTACGAGTTGTGGAGCTGTGTAATTGGTCATCATTTCCTGTTAGCTGGGGTAGTTTCATCGATGGTGGAGGCTGTTGTAATTGGGTCATCATTTCCCTCGTTAGCTGGGGTAGTTTACGTGATGCTGGAGCTTGTGTAATTGCTTCATCAATTTCGTTAGCTGGAGCTAGTTTACGTGATGTGGAGCTGTGGTAATTGCTTCATCATTTCTCGTTAGCTGGGTAGTTTACGAGTTTGGAGCTGTGTAATTGAGTCATCATTTCTCGTTAGCTGGGGGTAGTTTAAGTGTTGTGGAGCTGTGTAATTGGTCTCATATCATTCCTCGTTAGCTGGGGTAGTTTACGTGTTATGGAGCTGTGTAATGTTTATCATTCCCTCATTAGCTGGGGTAGTTTACGTGTTGCTGGGAAGGGCTGTTTTGGTTATTGTTTGATTCATCACCTCGTTTAGCTGGGGTAGTATACGTTGTTGTGGAGCTGTTGTAAATTGTTTATCATCACCTCTTTACCTGGGGTAGTTTACATGTTGTAAATCTGGTGTAATTGTTTATCATTTCCTCGTTAGGCCTGGGGGTAATTAGGGGAAGTTTTTTTACCGGAGTTGTGGACTGTGTAATTGTTTATCAATACCTCGTTAGCTGGCGTTTAGTTTATGTAATGTGGAGCTGTGAAATATTTATATCCATTTCCCTCATTCGCTGGGTAGTTTACGCTGATGGGTTGGAGCTGTGTAATTGTTTGTCATTTCCTCGTTAGCTGGGGTTAGTTACGGTTGTGGAGCTTGTGTAATTGTTTATCATTTCCTCATTAGTTGGGTAGTTTACGTGATGTTGAGCTGTGTAATTGTTTATCATTTTCCTCGTTAGCTTGGCGAAGTTTTTACCAGTTGTGGAGCTGTTGTATTGGTCATCATTTCCTCGTAGCTGGGGTTAAGTTAACGAGTTGTGGAGGCTGTTGTAATTGTTTATCATTGCCCTCGTTAGCTGTGGGTAGTTTACGTGTTTGTGAGTGTGTAATTGTTCTCATTTCTATTAGTGAGTAGTTTACGCAATTGTGGAGCGATGTGTAATGTTTTCATTTCCTCGTTAGCTGGGTAGTTTCATGATAAGTTGGATGCTGTGTAATTGTCATCATTCCTCAGTTAGCTGGGGTAGATTTAACCTGTTGATGTAGTGGCTTGTAATTTGTTCATCATTTCCTCCTTAGCTTGGAGGTAGTTTACATGATGCTGGAGTGTTAATTGGTTTCATTCCCTCGTATAGCAAAAATTGGGTTAGTTTAAAACTGATTTGGAGCTGTGTTAATTGTTCATTTCCTCGTAAGCTTGGGGGTGTTTAAAAAGAGAAGACATGATGTGGAGCATGTTATTGGTATCATCATTTCCTGTTGGCTATGGGTGTAGTTAACATGATGTTGGGGGATGTGTAATTGTTCATCATTTCCTCGTTAGCTGGGGGTAGTTTACGTATGTGGAGCTGTGTAAATTGTTCATCTTTTCGTTAGCTGGAGTAGTTTTACGAGTTTGTGGAGCTGTGTAATTGGTCCTCATTCCTCGTTAGCTGGGGTAGTTTACGAGTTGTTGGAAGCTGTTTGTAATTGGGTCATCATTTCCTCGTTAGTGGGGGTAGCTTTAAGTGTTGTGCGAGGCTGTTCAATTGTCATCATTCTCGTTACTGGAGTAGTTACGTGGATTGTGAGAGCTGTGTAATTGTTCATCATTTCCCGTTAGTGGAGTAGTTTACGTTGATGCTGGAAGCGTGTAATTGGTCATCATTCCTCGTTAGCTGGGGTAGTTTACGAGTTGCTGGAGCTGTGTAATTGTGTCATCATTTCCCGTTAGCTGGGTAGTTTACGTGTTGTGGAGCTGGTAATTGCGTTCATTTCCTCATTAGCTGGGTAGTTTACGTGTTGTGGAATGCTTGTTAATTGTTTATCATCACCTCGTTAGCTGGGGTCAGTTTTACTGTTGTGGAGCTGTGTAATTGTTATTTCTCACTCGTTACCTGGGTAGTTTACATGTTGTAAATCTGTGTAATGTTTATCATTTCCTCGTTAGCTTGGGTAGTTTACGAGTTGTGAGCTGTGTAATTGTTTATCAATACCTCCGTTAGTGGGTGGTAGTTTATGTAATGTGGGAGCTGTGTAAATGTAATCATTTCCTCATTCGCTGGGGTAGTTTACATTGATTGGAGCTGTGTAATTGTTTGTCATTTCCTCGTAGCTGGGTAGTTTAACGAGTGTGGAAGCTGGTGTAATTGTTTATCATTTCCTCATTAGTTGGGGTAGTTTACTGATGTTGAGCTGTGTAATTGTTATCATTTCCTCGTTAGGCTGGGTAGTTTACCAGGTTGTGGAGCTGTGTAATGTCATCATTTCCTCTTATGGTAGTTAACGAGTTGTGGAGCTGTGTAATTGTTTATCATTGCTCGTTAGCTGGGGGTAGTTTACGTGTTGGGACTGTGTAATTGTTCATCAGTTTTCTTCATAGCTGGAGTAGTTCTACGAGTTGTGGAGCTGTGTTAATTGTTTATCATTTCCTCGTTAGCTGTGTAGTTTTACGTGATGTGGAGCTGTTAATTGTTTATCATTCCTCATTAGCTGGGTAGTTTACCTGTGTGGAGCTGTGTAATTGTTTCATTTCATGTTTTCCTGATTCGTGTAGCTGGGTAGTTTACGTGATGTGGAGTGTGTAATTGTCATCATTTCCTCATTAGCTGGGTAGTTTTACGTATGTGGAGCTGTGTAATTGGTCATCATTTCCTCGTAGCTGGGGTAGTTTACTGATGTGGAGCTTGTGTAATTTCATCATTTCCTAGTTAGCTGGAGGTAGTTTACATGATGTGGAGATGTGTAATGGTCATCATTTCCTCTTAGCTGGGGTAGTTTACTTGATGTGGAGCTGTGTAATTGTTCATCATTTCAGTTAGCTGGGTAGTTTACGATTGTGGGACTGTGTAATTGGTCTCATTTCCTCGTTAGCTGGGGTAGTTTACGATTGTGGAGATGTGTTAATTGGTCATCATTTCCTCATTAGCTGGGGTAGTTTACATGTGTGTGAGCTTGGTAATTGGTCATCATTTCCCCTTAGCTGGGTAGTTACTACTTGTGGAGCTGTGTAATTGTTCATCATTTCCCTCGTTAGCTGGAGTAGTTACGTGAGTGAGCATGTTTTAAATTGTTCATCATTTCCTCGTTAGCTGGTAGTTTACGAAGTTGTGGTAGTGTTAATTGTTGTCATCTTTCCTCGTTAGCTGGGGTAGTTAATGTTGTGAGCTGTTGTAATTGTCATCATTTCCTCGTTAGCTGGGTAGTTTACATGTTGTGGAGCTGTGTTAATTGTTTATCATTCTTCATTAGCTGGGTAGTTTTACGTGTTGTGGAGCTGTGGGAATTGTTTATCATTCCTCATTAGCTGGGGGTAGTTTACAGATGTGGAGCTGTGTAATTGTTCATCATTTCCTCATTAGCTGGGGTATTTACAGATGTGGAGAGCTGTGTAATTGTTCATCATTTCCGCGTTAGCTGGGGTAGTTTACGTGTGTGGAGCTGCTGTAATTGTCATCATTTCCTCGTTAGCTGGGTAGTTTACATGTTGTGGAGCTGTGTAATTGTTTTTCATTTCTGTTAACTGATGGTTCGTTTACGTGTTGTGAGCTGTGTAAAGCTGTGATATTCGAGGACGGCACACACACTGATGAATCTCCCTGCCAGTGAAACACCGCGGTGTGACAGTTTTAGCTGGTCAGGGATTCGAACCAGGTCGAGCCTGGAGTGACATGCATACCGCTCGGCTTTCCTGCCGTGATGTCAGATTCATTAGTTCCAAAACTGAAAACATTTAGTTTTTCTCATCCTCCGACCTCCGGGAAGGGACCGCGAGTCGCCATGTGAGGTGAAGAACTTCCCAAGAGGCTTCACGAAGCACTCGGGACCAAACGTTTAAAACAACCGTTTAATTAACTCCGCATCTTCGAAGATGGTGGAGGTTATGTCTTTCACCCTTATTGTTTGTTTGTTTTTTGTTTGTGTAACAGTATTACTGAGAAAACTCGCTCGACGGATTCGAGAAACAGTTGGGGTGGGGGGGGGGGGTTAGGTATGGCAAGGATTCAGCAGTTAAATTTTGGACTTGTGCCCCCCCCCCCCACAAAATTTTTATACACCAGACTTGAACCCAACCAACTTTGTACACCAACTGAAAACTCATGCACCAGTTTTAGACCAAAACGGTTGTTTGACCCACCGAGTCTGCAACCTCTCCGTGACTGGAACATTTGTCCAAATCCACAACGAAAGGCTCATCTTTTTTTTTTTTTGCATTTCTACATGTTTTAAGTGATTTCCACCCCCCCAAAAAAATTGTTACCCCCCCCGCAAAAAATAGAGAATTTTTTTTTTTTGCATTTACATGTTTTAAGTGATTTCCAACCCCCCCCCCAAAAAAAATTGTTACCCCGCCCCCAAAAAAATTTGTTAGAGAAAAAAAATAATATATATTTTCATTTCTACATGTTTTTAGTGATTTCCAACCCCCCCACCCCAAAAAAATTTAGAGAAAAAAATTTTTTTTTTTTGCATTTCTACATGTTTTAAGTGATTTCCACCCCCCCCCCAAAAAAAATTGTTACCCCCCCCCCAAAAAAAAAGGAAAAAAATTTTTTTTTTGCATTTTCTACGTTTTAAGTGATTTCCACCCCCCCAAAAAAATTGTTGGAGAAAATTTTTTTTTTTGCATTTCTACATCGTTTTGTGATTTCCAACCCCCCAAAAAAATTAGAAAAAAAAAATTTTTTTTTTTGCATTTCTACATGTTTTGTGATTTCCAACCCCCCCCCCCCCCCAAAAAAAATTGTTAGAGAAAAAAAAATTTTTGCAACTTTTTTTTCAACAAAATTTCGATTTCGATTTTTTTGCATATTCTACATGTTTTAAGTGATTTCCAACCCCCCCCCCCCCCCCCCCCAAAAAAAAATGGGAGAAAAGAACTATAACTGTCAGCACTGTTGACATCATATTTAATGAATAAGATATAAGGTTCACTTGAGTGACCAGCAGTATTGGCGGCGGAGTTTTGCACTCTCCGAGTGTCCTCCTCTAGTTTTTACTTGTATTTTCGATGTCGAAGTGACGTGTTGTACGATGGAAGATCGCGCAGAAAGGGGAAACGTCGTGGAAAATACAAAAATTCACATTTTCATCGAGTCATCCACCGCCTGTTACACCGCACGACAAACGTGACCAACGCATGCGGTGATCCTGAACTTTGTTCAAATTAACGATATATCGTATTCAGTGACAGTGCCAACATTGTAGGGCGCTCGCAAGCGGCTTAAGCACTCCAACGAAACGGTTGCTCAGGAACGCTCGCTTGGCACGTGATGAGCAATCATCGAACCGTCAAAACCGTAAAAAATAAATGGATTTCAGACCAAAACGGTGTTTGGACGCCACCGAGCTGCAACTCTCTGTGACTGCAACATTGTCCGAAATCACAAGCGAAAGGGTTCCAGATCAGCGAAGAGGATTGTCTCAGGATCACGGCCAGGGAGGGAGAGGATTGTCATCCAGGATCACGGCCAGGGAGAGGGAGAGGATTGTCTCCAGGATCACGGCCAGGGAGAGGGAGAGGATTGTCTCCAGGATCACGGCCAGGAGGAGGAGAGGATTGTCTCCAGGATCACGGCCAGGGAGAGGGAGAGGATTGTCTCCAGGATCAGCGGCCAGGGAGAGGGAGAGGCATTTGTCTCCAGGATCACGCGGGCCAGGAAGAGGGAGAGGATTGCTCCAGGATCACGGCCAGGAAGAGGGAGAGGATTGTCTCAGGATCACGGCCAGGAGAGGGAGAGGATTGTCTCCAGGATCACGGCCAGGGAGAGGGAGGAGGATTGTCTCCAGGATCACGGCCAGGGAGAGGGAGAGGATTGTCTCGCGATCACGGCCAGGAGAGGGAGAGGATTGTCTCCAGGATCACGACCAGGGAGAGGAGAGATTGTCTCGAGGATCACGGCCAGGGAGAGGGAGAGGATTGTCTCCAGGATCACGACCAGGGAGAGGGAGAGGATTGTCATCCGAGGAATCATGCAGGGAAGGGAGAGGTGTCCCAGGATCACGCCAGGGAGAGGAGAGATTGTCTCCAGGATCACGGCCAGGGAGAGGAGAGGATTGTTTCCAGGATCACGGCCAGGGAGAGGCCTCAGAGCCAACAACGGAGTCATTCGGAGGAATTTTGAGAGAGTAACGGAAGGGAAAGTAACATGATGGTGGATTATGCCTGGTGTTGGCTATGGTTAGTGGTGGGCTGGGGATCGAGGATCCTGAGTTCAAATCCCACTCGGTGTTGAATTAATACGGTGGGGTTGACTCTGCTGTCATCCTTTGAGGTTGGCAAATGAGTGCCGCATGCTGGTATCCTGTTCGGAGTGGCGACCCGTTCAGGATTGTGTCCAATAGCCAAGGAGACTGCTTAGGCAGCACCAACGTTCTGCACCAGAGTATGGTCCATTGGATGGATGGATGGATGGTGGATTAAAACGGAACGAAGTAACCAAAAACAGCTCACATTACAATCAAAATCTTTAATCTGAAGAAAAAAAAACACATGCAGCAAAATTAACAAAAGTTGGATGTAAAGAGGAGCAAGAATGTATAAAAAAACACCAGCGTAACGAAAATGAGGACAGCAAAGTTTCAAACAAAGTTTAGAACCTTCGGTAAACGCTTCCAAAGAGTCTTAGATTTTGTCCTTCCTGCGACCTTTCTTTCCAACTTGAGATTTCAGAACACGCATGCGGTGTCCCTGGAATGTTTGGCAGTTTTCCTGGAGCCTTGAAAAGGAGTCTTTCGAGGAGTAACTCTTCCGCCGGTGATTGCCGATTCGGGTTCTCGGCGGGCCGGATCCGCGACGTCGTCCTTTGTCTTCTTTGTCTTTGCAAGCTCGTCTTGCAAGTGGGCCATTTGGCTTGGCCTGAGCCAACACGTCGTTCTGAGTCACACAAACCAGTAAATGGACACAGATTCCTGAAAATATACTCACAATCAAAACAAAAAACAACCTACCTGCCGGTCCTCTTATACTTCCTAAATAATATTCTTGAAGTTGAAACAATGTTCTCAGCAAATAAAAACTGCTTGTCAACTCTAGAAATTAAATGTCTCCTTTAATGATTGTGGTGAAACACTAGGGGGTGAATTTAAGAAAGGTGGTTAGCGAGCGTCATGTTAACACACGCCTAACCCTTAAACGGTGACAAAATCTACGTACATGCACACCTTTATTTACACATCGTAACCCAGAACTTCCAAGTGAAAAACAAACAAGTCTGGAGACGGCGATGGTTCACGAGCAACGTACACGGTTCACCTTTTTCAT
>JAXMNL010001751.1:0-16787 GCA_035128595.1 Eptatretus atami
TGTGTGAAACAAGAGGATGACCTGCTGAGTCAACCACACCTGGATTATTCAGAACAAAGCAGGATTTGAACTGAGGACCCGAAATACCAAGCCCACCACTCGAACATTAAGCCAACACAGGCACGGTTACTGAGAGTCTCTGAGATAAATAACTTCACAGTTCGAATCTCACCAAATCGGAAATTGTGAATTCTCCATGAGTTGGCTCTCACTGAGATAAAGATTTGTGGATTGAGGTTTTATATTTCACAATTTGTAAGAATATTAAGAAGTAAATGTCTCCTTTCTTGAAGTGAGTGAGTCATGGCTGGTTTACGGTCCTGAATCCGGATTGGGGGGGGGGGGGGGGGGGGGGGGGGGATGTAGTAAAATCGGATTTTGCTATCTTTTATTACGATTGATGAGTTACCCTTTCAAGGAAACTAGAGATACTTTCCAATGGTTTAATGATGCCAGAGTAGGTGTTGGTGTGGTTTAAATCGCTCGTGAGTGGCGTCCGTTTTGTGGCACGGAGAACCCAAAACCACTTCGTTGGAGGAAGTGCCTAGTGCTAGGCATTCAATTCACTATAGGTGCATTTCGTTATTTACATGATTGTTGGTTAGTACAACGTCAAGCAAGCCTGCTGGCACAGGCCCATCTGGTGTTCAATGATCTTGTTGATGACATGGTCCCGTTTTCTCAACTTTGTGCAAACACATTCTTGGGAAGAAATGCTCAATGAGGACAAACACTGAATCCTATGATATTACGACACCCTGATGGTGATTTGTGTGGTTGCTCTCTTACCCAATCACCCTGACATCCCCCAGCAGTGAATTAACTTGGTAAACTGATTGTTAATGGAGGTACCGATTGGAAGCTTTGATGGGCAAATGGCTTTCACCTGGACCATTTTTTGTGATGTATTTAATACGAAGGACTGTTTTAACCCCGGAAAGCGAACGAACTTGGAACATCCATGATGAGCATGAAGGGAGAGGTTATTACGACACTCGGATGTCTCGATGGTGAAAGAAGATTCGAGAGCGAGAACACGCATTGTCTCGACCGTTATCTCTGAGCTGGCGTTAGAGTCTAGGCGCTGGAATCGGACTGCATGATCGCGACTATAGGCCTTCAGTCAGGAGACCCGACCTAAGGGCTCATCTCTGTGATGGTTGTGAAGACCACTCTGATTTTCAGAGAGTTTAAGCGATCCACGCGTAAACGTACTACCCACAGGCATCAGTCGAAGGTTCCATCTCAACTGCAGACTAGTGCTGAGGAGATGCGTCGCTCGGTCGGCCGTGGTCCAACCAGATGAGCCATCCCTTCCTCATCTCTGCCGAGATATACTCCTCTGACCATGGGTCTAGCTTGGCATATGCGAGGGAATACTGCGTTATTTTTGACCGCACTCCATCGTGTGCTTGGCAAAACACGGATGAAGGGGGCGACACATAAATCACATGCTCCAGATGGCATACTGGCGCTCGACGATCATCGTTCATAGATCAGAAGTAGATGAATATATTAGAAGTAGGGAGCTTGTAATTCAGAAGTCGGATACGGATATGTAATTCAGATGCAATGACCATTAAAATACCAATTGAACTACACGTGTAATTGGACTCATGGACCAGTAAGATTTAGTGATAATAAGGCATCACACACTGCAAGTAAATAGTATCCATACGTTATTTATCTGTTGCTCAGGATCGCAATACGTGGCGTAGTGTGCAAATTCATCGACCCACAAAGCATGAGCAGCACCCACCCTTTGGCGAGAGATGATTGATTGCGAAATATTCATAGGAATGTCCACTTGGCTAATATACTAGCAGTTCTATGTACAGTGATCCAATAATTTGCATCATCACGAAAGATTTTGAATGGAGAATGCAGGCTATTACTTCATTTAGATTTAAGAAGTGTACAGTTTTTTTGGTCGCAAGTTGTGCTTTCCCGTCTCATCGAACGCCAAAACTTTTAATCACACCCCAAGTTTATCTCATCACTGCAAGACTATCTAAATCCCATTAGGCGTGCTTAGCTGGGAGCTCATCCTTGATTAACTTAAAAATATGTTTTTTTCTAGTCAAAATATCTCCAATCCATCTTTATTGTTGTCATGGGCTTTATCCTAATTCGACACTATGGATCAAATACGTTTGGTTGAATAATTATTAGTCTTGGGGGTCACGACAATCAATAATTGTATGGGGCATAGTATTACTTATTTTATGCAAAAGGCAGCTATATTTATGCCAAGTAGAGGTTTACTCGAAATAGTAGCTTGTATACGATCATTCTGCATTAGTGCCTTCTATTTTACAAGCGTTACACGTTTAATCAATGTACAAGTTCATAAGGTACTGGCTAACAAATGAAGCTAGGAGAGTTATGTTAAAAAAGATTAGATATTGAGGACATAATCTAATCACAAGTTGGCTGTTGTAACATCGTCTAATCTAAATACATTTAAGGACCATGTATATTGTAAGCAAGGACAAACAATTAGACGTACCATTTTATAACTTATGAGTCATAGACAAACAGACACAAGGAATAGTTCCTGGAGCCAAGGGTTGTTCGCTACCCATAGCAGCTAAAAGGGCGCCTAAGTTCCCCACTATTTTCTGAAAGAGCATCACCTGGGCATTCAATTTTAGCGAGGGTAGACATCTGTAACACGGCAGTAATCTTGCTAGGAGGGCGTTTCGTTGTAGATATCGACATACTGAGACCATTTGTCTTCCGCAAAATTCGTTGGGGTAGGGGAAAATTCAATCTCATACAACAGGTGAGGGGAAAATGAGGCATATCATGCTGAAAATACTCACAAAAAATGAGTAGAATTAATATAGGTGTATGCTAGGAGGATGAAAGTAAGAAAGTAGGTATTTGGGGTTTTCAAGGATCATTATTGTTGTCATTCATTTACAGATTCAATGCAATGCAAATTAATAATCTATTAGCACATATGCTTAAAATCTGGGCCTTTAAAAAACTTTAAAATACATTCATAGATAATATAACCAGTTGTATAACTGGTTTATATATTTTGATTTTTGGCAATTTAGTAGAGTTCTACATATGAAAGGTTTTCTTAAAATGTATTTGAAAAAAAAAAACAACGGCTTTAACCCGGTCTCTATATTTCAAGTAATCAGAATTCGAAAAAATCAAAATGGGAAGTTATACAAGATTTTAGGCAAGGTTAAGAAATCGTGGGCTGTTGTATCAAAGAGATAAACCTAAATCCTTTATAAAACCCAGGATTTAAGATAGTAAGCAAACATATCAGTAATTGGTGGGTTCGTTTCAGAAGGGGAACAGGGGGTCCTGGGGGTAAGGGCAACAAGGGGGTAGGGGGAGGAGGTAGGCTGAATGAATGGTGTTGAACGGTTTTTCTTAGCTTATCATTACAGTTTTATTCTAGGGATCTGGGGGCCATGTGGATGCCTGACTTACTCCTGTGCATGGGCATTGGGGTCTGAGAATCAGTGAGTCAGCACTTTATGGGAATCTACTTTCTATCATTTGCGGGCGTACTGTATCTTTAGTCTTTTGGTTGTGTCCGTCGAAGCACTCATTCAGAGTTTCAAAAGTTTCTTTCTGAAAATCAATTGGCGCATTTTCTAGGTGAGTATGATGGATCAGATTAGCTTTAAAATAATCATGCTCATCCATGGGTGGGTACTCTTTATGTAATTTAAAATATCTCGGGCATTGATGTGATTGAGATGAGATAGATGGTGTTCAGGGTTGAATGTCAAGAGGGCATAGAGTATCTTAAACCTAGTCTTAATGTTTCACAGTATAGGATTGCGTACAGCGTATTGGTGTTGAGAATTTGAGGCTCACAACGGACACTGTCCAGGAGTTGGTCCATTGAAAATAGAATGTCGGAGTGTTCCGATGAGTAAGAAATTCTTGTTGATTCGGTCCGACATGTGCATGATGATGACAGACTGGTATGTTTTCAAAGAGCTAAACAACCGTTGAGGAGATCAAACACATCACACAGCCACATCCCCTGTTGATATAGAAAAAATTGCATCATTTGTCAGATCGGATCAGCACACCTTAATATACAAGGCAGTGATAACGGGCACAGAACGATTGTTCAATCAGCATCTATTCGAAAGGATGTTGTGTATGATAGACTTAGCAGGTCGACAATAGTAAATTGTCACCATGGTTAGTAATGAATGTAGAACAATGATAACTTGAAAAAAGACCGCTTGATGAGGATTGGGTTAGCAGGCTGTAGTCGTCCCGAATCTCAGCTGATCATTACACAGCAGGGCTTGCCTACTAACTCAGATTCTAGGTTAGAGATCATCACACGTTGGAGATCTTATGTGCCGGTTCTACAGATGGCATATGGATCTGAGTAAGATTCCAATCGTAATTGACTCTTCGTCTTCGATTACATACGTGGATAGGCCGAAAGACAGTGAAGTCATAGAAGACAAAGGTTGCAGTCCAAATTGATTTGAAGTGTCATTTGTGAAGAGACAGCACTGCCACGTTTAGTGGACTTTTGGGCATCATACTGCGAACAATGTCAAAGCTCCAGGGGACCTTAAACTATGTATAGCACATCCAAGAGGCCAAGAGCTGATATGTATTTTGAGTGGAGATTGGATTTCAACCACTATGACCATGTCAGTGTGCATTTTCAATGGCATTGACCCAACCTGTGCCAGATTTGGATCTCGAATTGGAGAAAAAAGAAAGCCGATGTGAGAACAATCCACATGTACTTAATGCTACCAACTGCGGGGCAGAACGAGTTGTTCTGCTTTCTAATGAACAGATGTGGGTAGTTTTTGGATTGCATACACGGACGCTATTAGAAGAATGTGGTTAAGGAATTGTGGATAAAGGTGGCATTGCATACGCACCACAAGAAATATTCTCCAGCGTTGCAACTAGAATGGGCAGAGAAGTGCAAGTTATCATCCACTCATCACCTGATTGGATGTTGATCACAAGTAAATTCGACGAAAGCGGCGGGTTTGAAGCCAAAGCTGAGAAATTTCTCCAGAATTTGCCAGGGAATCCAATGATACAACTTCAACGCTAAGTGGAAGATTTCTGGTGCAGGTCTATCCATTGAAAAGCTCCAAGTGAGTTGTCAAAAATGGACCACTCATGATAACACGTTATGTCCACACAGTTCCAAACAATCCTACACATTCCACAACCAGCAGAATTGATCAGAGGCCATAATTCAGAGGGCTTGTCTATGCTGTCCGTCCATGCAGACAACTGGTTATGGATAGATCCAATCTTGATCCCAAAGACTTCGTTTCTTTGGAACAGGATGGACCTACGCGTCCAGTTGCGGGACGTCAAATTTGCTGCAGATCACTTTCCATGCATGCACATGACTTCATGTGCAACAAAAAGTGTTCTGCGGGAGCGTGCATCAGGTGCTGCCTTATGTCAATGTCCAAGCTTCAGGCGGGTTGCAAGAATGTAGGATAGATATCATGCAGAACTAGATTCAATCAATTTCACGGCTGGTTTGAATGTCTGCTCCACTTTCATTAAGACTTGTCTAGGTTGTGAAACTTCAGTGAAAGAGCAATGAGAGGTTTTAAATGGGTTTAGTTTTTAACTCCTGTGAGGTTTTGCATGATAGCCCTGTTGTCACCGGCAACTGATTTATCTTGGTTATTTGTACAATTCATCATATGAAATGTTTAGCGGTAAAATGCTTAAAAACGGCAATTTTTGGATTTTCCAATATTTTTCGTCTTGGGCTGAGGGGTAAAAATAAGTTTTTTTCTCAAATAATTTTAAAAACTTTCCTAATGTAGTACTCTAACTAGAATCTGCAATAAAAAGAATAAAATAGTTACAACCTATGGCATCTGGCTTGTAATTTAACATGTTTTTAAAGGGCCAGATTTTAAGCAAAGGTGTAAATTCGGTCATTGCTTCGACTCTGGGACCTTGACTTGACCCATTTTATCTTTCTTAATTCATCTTGTAGATACCTAGTAAGCTACATTTTGAGGGGTAATGGTTCATGAAATTAGCTCATTTCCTTACTGAGTTATGAATGATTTGATTCCCCTACCAAATTTTGCGGAAACTTTCAGTATGGTCGAATGAGCTGACAAAACCATCCCTACAAGATTTTACTGCCGGGTTACAGAATGTCTACCTCAGCTAAAATGATGCCCGGTGATCTCTTTCAGAAAATAGTGGGTAGACTTGGGGCCTTTTTAGCATGCGAACACCCCATGGCTCCTGGAGTAGAATGCGAGTCAAAAAGTGACTTTTTTTTCATAATGTTTGATGAGAACCAGTAACTATGTATTAAGCACTTCAATAATGAACGAATTGGAAAATCAACATTTGAATCTTGGTACCTGTCGTATTGGCAGTCGTTTCACAGTTTTATAAAGGTGGCACAATTTCAACAAACACCGAGTCCCTCATGATAATCTGTCAATTTGTTGACTTTCCTTGGCACAGGTTTGAACGTTGTTTTTGGTCTTCTTCGACAACTGGTACATCAAATTTGGATAATGTTCTTTAGTTTTGCTGCTTGTGCAAGAAAGTCGCGAACTCAGTTACTCCACGGCCAGCACAATCATTTACGCACAATTCATGGCAATCAAAACATTAACAACAAAAGCTTGGTATCAGCAGAGTCTTGACCAGCTTCCAAATCCTCTGCAAGAAACTCATGGTCCCTTATCTTAAAATTTGAAGAGTTGAATCATAATCTTGGCTGACTAAATCCAGCGCAAGCGTAGTGGACCGATTGGGATTCCTGTAGGGAACTTGGGCTTCCAAAAGGCGAGTGGCCAAAAAAGGTCCCCACATGGCGTGTGTTAATAACCTCTGGAGGTTTAATCAGTCACGTTCTAAAAAAAAAAATCAGCTAGTGCCGTTTCCTCCTGTCTTTGTGGTTACTTGTTGCATTACTGAGGAGTGCGAGAAGGTAACATCTCTGCAGTGAGGTCCAGAGAATGCGGTTGAAAACGCTTCTGAACTGGGATTATGGAAACCTCTGGGATTTCACAGCTTCAATACTTAGAAGTGGATACAGCCTTCAAGTCCAATTCCCTAGGTGCAATCGACAGCAAGAATTACATGTAATCCTCCAGGAGTGCTATAGACATGGGTATGCAAAAGTCACAAAGTCCTATCACTTTTGGCAGATGGTGTTTCGTTTAATGTTTCCTGCGGGGGGGGGGGGGGGCGGGAGTTTGGTTAATTGCAGCTTCAACGACAAATCTTGACTGGATATAACAGCTTTTGCCATCCGTACGGCTTTTGTGAAGAGCCCCTTCCAGGTCGTGCCTTGAAGTTTTTATTGTGTGTCATTACACTAAAAACACGAAGAACACAGCTTCTACAAATCAATGAAATCATCTCTGTGTAATATCTAACTGCAGGGGTTATGGGTTATTCAGCACCTGCTCTCCATCCTTCACAATCTTCTAGTGTCTCTCAATGAAGTTGGAAAAGATCTAACTGGTAACTGACTGGTCCCCTCTTGTAATGGCAGTAGCTCAAAGTTTCTGCGAAAATGCGAGAAAAGGCGGAACATCGTGGCGATTGGAAACTTCAATCTTCAAGTCGTTGGAACGAGTGAGTATGACTCACCCCACCCCTTCAACCTACTGATGTCGACATCCTGACCACCAGGACTGCACACGTGAAGCTTTGTTTGGCTGAATTGTCCCACGAAGGCCCTGCTTGTCACATGTCCTGTGTTGCTTGCCTGTTGGTATCAAAACAACCAGGTTACAAATGAGTCTGCCTGCAGTGCCAAGTTTTGTGAGGCAAGTTTGCTAGTTCAATTTGGTGATGATTGTATACCAATTTATATCAGTACTTGGTGTGTATGACGGAAACACCCCAGAAGCTTTCATTTCATGAACATTTCCCACTGCAAACAGTAAAGATGTTTTCTCCCTCAAATTTTGAATGTTGTAGTGAGGCATAATGTTTTAAGAATCCCAATGCAAAAGAAAGCACAGCTTTTGGTGGCGTTGCCACATTTCCTTGCAAGAATCTTCGCTTTCCTCTCTGCCCTACCTGTCATTCTTGGAAATTGTCAGCAAGGAAAAAAAGCATCACTTTCGTTGGGATCACCACAGCTTTTTTTTAGGTCCATCTCTATCATCTCAGTAGAGATGAACGTAATAAAGCCAGTCTCTGAAGTCTGTCCGCCGTTCCGTACGTCCGTGGTAGCGTGCCGCCGTCCACAATCACAACCGAGTGGAAGACAAATAACCATATGGGGAAATGGATGAGGGTTCGAAAATGAGAATCACACGATATACTTTCAAGGTCGTCCAAGTGAGGTCCAAGGCTCACGAGGGTGGGTCAAAGTTGGCGAAAATCCGTCGATTTCAAATCGTAATCTCTCCTCATTATCAAGGAGAGATCAAATGTTTATTTAGTGATTTCAGAATACTATGGACTATTATCTAGAACAGACACGAGCCATTTTTTTTGAATAATTTGCTTATGTCCGAATTTTATGCCCTTCAAACTTCGCTCTGATTTTAATGTCCGGTGCTATTTGAAGTGGTCATCCGGAGGCCGGCGCAATCTCTGAAAGATGCTCCGGGTCCTGCGCAAATTTTTGTGATATTTTTGCCGTATGGGGCCGTTTCAAAAGTACGATACAAAAAGAGGGGGGTGTGGGTTGTAAAGCCGCGTACGGCTGCGTACAGGGGTGGGTGTGGTGGTACGACGGCTGCAGATACATACTTTTAATGAAAGTGTGTCGGAACTAATGAAAGCGTTTCAGAAGATGAAGGTTGACCTTTTCCGTCATCGCGAGGGGGAAAACATCCGTTCACCAGTACATTTTTCGCGTGGAATGTTGAATCCGTGGACGTCAATAATTTGTTCTCATATAATATGTATTAACCGTAGTAATAATTGACTGGATGCTATTTGAGATAATCTACAGTTCGTTGTAATCTTCAAGTTTTGATTTTGCTTCTGGTCGACCTCTGGCAGAAGATGAACCGGCACTCCCGCTCGGCGGGTATTTTTCCTATCAGGCTTCTGTAAAGCAGAAATGGGCTGTTCGGAGTCATTTTGTCAATCCGAGTTGCCAATGAACATAAGTTTGGTGATTGCATATATTGTGTTTGAATGAAGGCAGTGTTGCAGTATAGGGTGCCTATGACTCTGGGAGTACTAGATAAAGATTGCAGATGGTATTTACATGCCTACACCAATACCCAGTCATTTCATTTTCACTGGAACTGATTCTTCACTGCTACTGAATTCTGTGAACCTTGTTGAAGCTTAAATCTGTCAACTATTGGTGAGCTTTTCCTTCCCTTTTTGTTCAGCCATTTGCCAAGCGTGCTTCCTTTGCAACTGCATTTTTCAGCAGAGTCTTTGTCAACTAGATCCCGAAATGATGCGGTCGTATCTGTCCTTCATTGATTGAAGAAATTAAAGATCTTGGATTTTTTATCAACCTTCCTCAGCTTTGGGTGGCGCCAATAATTGAAAGGTCCTTATTAAGTTCCAGTGTCCATTTGTTTTTGAGCTTAGAAGAGTCAGCCGTGGCTGTTCTGCGTGCAATGGTATATGCCCTGAAAATTTTTGCATTTTCATAAAAACATTTTTATCATCTTCTGAAGCCCTTGATAATCTAGATCATGGAGAATGTGTTTGTTTCTTCCATAAAGATGGGAGAACTTTGGCAAGAACAATTTTGCAGAGCTTCAAGTTCCAGTTCGGAGATTTCTGAGAACTCCCTTCGTAAGGTGATACATAAACAGCGTAAGTTACTTGGCGACCATGTTGAAGACGTGAACCCTGTGATTTCCTGCCAGTCTTGGAAAGCTGTAATTTCCCTCCAAGACAAAAGATTATTTTCAAGCTGTTTACATGTCCCACTTTGCAGCCAACTATGAAGGTGTGCTAGTCGTTCTGATAAGGTGGAAGTTTGAACGTGCTTGACTTTTCCAGTTGGATTTGTTAACCATTTTCAGCGGTGTAAAAACTTTAATTTCACAATAGGCAAATGAAACGAGAAGGGTCACAAGATGCAAAAGCTAGCGGATGAAATGATAAATAATCCCATTCACTCACACAATAAGGCCTTGCAGACAGTCCTCTATAACTAAAAATTAGACAGGGGAATTTCCACAACAATGCATTAGATATTCACCTTGTCAAGGCTTTTTGGAAATGTCTATTCTTGACTTTATTCAGAACTAAAATAGAAACTTTGAACTTAATTTTCACAGAATTGGGAATGAGTGAAACAAATTACATCAATTTAACCGATTTGTATGGAGAGCACCAACTTAAAACCAACATGTTATTTTATGAGAATTCCGAAAAACTTGAAAAAAAAATAATGGCAGCTTATTATATGTGCACATATTTTAAGCTCCAAGCTGCCGTATGTTGTTTAAACATTATTTATCTGAAACAAAAGGATTCACTCTGAACAGCACTAATATGTACAATAAACATGAAGCTTAGCTATACAGGTGTCCCAAAAATAATTATACAACTTTTCATTGCAAAGAGGATGGTCATTACATATAGTTTAAAAAGAATATATGGCTGGATGAGAAAGCTTGAAAGAATTGAAGTTTATTGATACATATGTCAAATTTCCACCAAAATTTCAATTTTGGTAAATAGATGGCCGTTTTTTCTTTTAGACACATGTTCGACGTAGGCTCCAGTTGTCCGATCAAACTGCAGGCAAAACGCGTTGTCATGTTCTCCATACTTTGGGAAATCGTTTCCTGAGGAATGTTCTGGATTTTCTTGGTGGAATGTTTTCTTCAGCTGATCAAGAGTCCTGAGGCTAAGGGTTTCCATAGATTTCCTCTCCTCGAGATACCCAAAGAGAGTCTGGAGGAGTAGGTCAGGGGAATACGGTGGCCCACTTTCAAACGTCTTTTCGTAGAGGGAGATAAAAGCGGCCCCTCCAAAATTGTTGTTTGAGAAAACGCCTTGTTTCCCTGGTGTATTGGGGCGGTGCCCCATGCCTGCTGGAACTACTGGGTTCTCATTGATTCAGGTGTTTTCTCCCTGCAGGCCTGAAGTAACGTGCTCAGGCAGAATAGGATTCCTGATAATTTCGCGATAGTGGTTCTCTGGTTTACCGTGGCAAGTGCGTCCTGGTCCATTCCTCCAAAGAAGTATGGACGCAATTACCATACAACCGACAACCGCCAACCCACCATGGTGACTTGAGAACACGAATCGAGGCACGCAGTTCAGTTTGTGCATATTACCAGGAATTTTCAGTTCCCAGTTTAACTGAAAGTTTTGCTTGTTTTTTACCTTCCCCCGGAACAATGTATGAGCAAATGGCATTCGTCCGTCTCTGATTTTTTTGAGGAAGTTCTGCAAATCTTCCTCAACTTCCTGAGAACCAATTTGCAAAGTCTAAGTCCGTTTGCATTTTCTGTTGATGCAGTAAAAGCACATTTCCGTTCAGATTTTGTATGGAAAGCAATGAATTTGTCTTGGTGAAGGATCCTCTGAGCGTGCCTTAATATGAATTGTTGTCCTCGCCAGAAAAGTCCCGTCGAATAATTCTTTTTGGAACTCTAAATGACCCCGCCTGTCTCATCATTTCCATTTTTCCTTCACTTACGACCTGTCTTTTTCCGAACCACTGTACCCTTAGGTTTGGAAGGTCACAGATGGTTTCCAAAATTGGTTAAACTTGCGATGGGCACCTTTATTGTCCGGAAAGTTCGGGTGCATCGCCACAAGTGGATAACCGAAATGTTCCGAGTAAGAGTGCCCACCTGTAATGACACTTTATTCGTCTAGGTTGCAAAGGTTCAACAATTTTCGTCCGTTGTTTTTGTACGGTCAGTCTTGGCATTTTTTCTGGCCTTGCTTGAAAATCAAAATAAATTTCAGGGTCCTCTGCAACAAGAAAAGTGAGCATTGTTGCAAAATTAAACTTGCTTTTTTAGGCATCAAACGAAGAGCAAATTGTGAAAGTGTTATATATTTTTTTGGGACACCCTATATAATGTTACAATATATAATGGATCCTATTTGAATCGCTTGGCGCCGGTATGCCACCATATGTAGAGGACTAGCCCTCCAAACTTCGGGCGACCAGTGGACCCCAAGAAAAAAAAACCTAAACTTTTGATTTCATTTTAAATCTCAACAGTAGGTTATTATTTTCACTAATCGGAACTTTTAAGATGAGGTAAGAAAGTTAATTGTTTAACTATGAGGGCTCACACCTTACCTGCCGGGCTCCTGGGGACAGGAAACCCTGTCAAGTCACCCATCGCCGGTTTTGACCGACGGTTCGGAGCTTCTGAGCCTCCAATCATAGCGATCCTCCTCGAAGCCCGCCTCATGGAACCTCGAATGCTGTCCTCCTGAGTGTAGTCTGAAAATCCGAAAATAGCAACGGACTGTTCTCCCGCACCATGGGGAATTATATTTCTCATGACCAAAATTAACTCATGAAGCTCAAGTGCAGCACCCTGGGCCCTGTTCTAAAAATCGGATACGCTGCCATTCCAGCGACCCCCTCGTCGCCGCCCTGGTCTGCCGTGGTCTGCAATACTGGACGAGGGTCGATCATTCTGCGTGACCCCCCGGGACCTCCTCTGCGAGATGCGTCGACTATTCGTCTGTTTCTCGGCCCTCCATCAAGCGCTTGTTCCCTGAGGGACCCAGTCCAAGTGGTGCAGCACTCCTCTGGATAGTGGCGAAATCATAAACGATGGCAGTGAATACGAGGGGGTGGTGGTAATATTTTTTCCCGTTGCAGGAGGCAAATTTGTGGTCCGAATGGATGGGTTTTTGGTGAGCGAGGTGGATGCCCGGTTAGAAATTGGCGTGCAGATTTGAATGAAATAATAGGCGCGTGCGCTCGTAGAGGAAGTACAGTGTGTAAGTGGAGGGAGTGGTGGTGTTCAAGCAACGGGAATGAATGGCGTTGTGCTTGCGATGCTTGTTTGTTACAGGGTGGCTAAAATGAGAGGTTGGAGGGAGAAATACAGAAAGGGGATAGAGATTAGTTTAATTTAACTAACTAGGAGACCCAGCACACACTTCCGTCCCGGGTTAACACGAGACATGAGGGGAGGAAAACTAACTTGCAAGCGAAGGATGAACAAATAAAGTCTGCGGATATTGATGGTTGGGTGTCCATTTTTACCATAGACTCCAAGGCTTAGAGGGCAAGGTGCTTTTTGTGGACCAGCAAACAACTACAATGAATTAAAAAAAAAATTCTCGTCTTCAAGCCAAAAATGGTGAAAAGAGGCCCGATTCAAGAAGTTAAGCAAAAAGTGATGGGTGGAAAAATGCCTATGGTAAACTCTGCTAATACGAGGGTTCGACTGGGGGTAAATCCACAAAGGGATGGCATTAGGTCTGAAAATGGTGGCAATTCTTTTATTTTCAGAAGCGGGTTCATGGTAAACCCTAAAAAAATTACAAATTTGTGTAACTCATATCGATTGCTTTACTATAGAAAGCTAGAAACACAATTTGGTGTTGAATATGAATATGTGAACGCGCCCTCGACCACATATGGTGTCAATTTATTTGTCATTGTGAAGCGAATTTGCCATGAGCAATGTATGTATCACCAAGCATGCAAAATATCTTATTTTTCACGTGTTTTATATATTCAGCTGTCGCATTTTTTGTTCATTGCTTCTACATCTCATTATGTTGCGCATTTTATTAGGAACTGTAATCTAGAATTATAAACCGATAATGTACATTTTATGGCTTGTTGGGTCTGAGAAATATATGATAACCCATCTAAGCAATTTATTAAAGCCGGGTATAAATTTATTAATTATCGCCGAGCCCGACGCGCATGTGCCCGTCATTTGCCCTGCGTACAAAGCCCAGACAGATCGTGCGATCGTGCGATGGAAACACGCAATTCTCTTCCTGCTGCAATAAGAAATATCGAATTCCCTACTGACCCCTCAACCTTAATGAATAGGTCCAGAATATTTTCCAACCTTACTCTGTCTAACCTTATATTTCACAACTCAACCTCTCATCAGTGGCAGTTTACAGATGAACTTACTGATCTAATCAGTAAACTATTCGAGAGTAGATGCCGACACAGTGAGGCTCGATACCAGTCCGAACCAGTTCGAATCAAGTTTTTAATAAGTTTGTAAATCTCAACAGCACATTTGGCAACAAACAGTCGCATACAATTCGTATATCAAAGTATTTATTGACAGATGTAAGCAGACAAGTGACGTTTATTTCAAAGCAAGGCTAACGACGAGGTTACAAATGCAATCAATGGCAAACAAAGATGTGGCGAGGAAAGGCAATGTTAGGGTAAAGGAGTGGAAAATAATGGATAGACATAAAGTACATACCAGTTTTCCCCAAATTTATAAACACTGCTATATTAATGCTGCCACATGAAAACTGCAGTCAAATTAACGAACACAGGTTTAAAACTGCAGCAAACGCCAAGGTGGTGGCTTTGAACAAGAATTGATAGCATATCACAACCTTGGAATCTTTTAATACAGCAGTACAATATGGCGAGGGAAATGCCATCCTACACAAAAGAAGCAAGTCATCGGGTGAAATTAAAAAATCCATTTCAAAATTTATATTAACAGCCAATGGTCACAGCAAATAAAAGACTGACCAAAAAGAGACCCGACGCACCACCTTTTCCCAATTCCATCTGAAACTTTCTGGTGCTCTTCGAGGCGAACTTAAAAAGTACAAGGCCTTTGTTTTATCACAGTGGCTTATCCCTGTTGTAAATCAAATTTTAACATAATGGAATAATGACTGTTACACTAATGTGGCTCTAAAAATCTTCCAAGCTTGCAATTGGATCAGATTGAACTTTGTATTAACTCTTCTCCTAAATAGCTTCAAGTTTTTAACTTGTCACAGCTGCTTTAGCATATAATGTTAAAGTTTAATATGGTAGATGCAACAAAGATTCATGTCACAACATTTTGCCCCAAGGAGCTTTATTCCAAACAGTGCAATGCAAGTTAAACATTTAAGAAAACCCATCTCTTCTTGGACCAATAGTCCACAATCAATTCTTTAATTTTAAACAGACAACTGTAAAGCAAGCAACATATGCATACATATAAATATTTAACAGAAGCATGGAAAGAAATATGCAAATCAAAAAAGGGGAATGAAGAAAAAATTGTGTTGCAACTCTGATATAGTTTGAAAATAGGATGAGCTGTTCAAGACAGGGTGGGATATTATGATACACTTCGGATCCCACCATCCAAAGCAATGGTCATAATCAACCAATCAGAAAAGCATTGCAGATTCACCGACTGTCCTCTGAATACAATTTTTTGTGGTCCTTTTAAAACAAATACCAAAGATGTTGCTTCCCTAAGTGGGCTTAAATGACTCATTGCTTTAATGTGACACTAATACTCACATGGTATTATGTTGAGGTTTGCAAGCTTGGTCTGCACAGCACCACCGAAGCATCGTGCGTACTCATTTCATACAGAGCACGCTATTAGACAAGCAAAGCTAGTTTATCAGCTGCCAGATAATGATAAATGGAAAATAACAAAACTTTACTTAAAGGTGAAGCTTCAGATTCCAGTCGGGTTTAAATCGCATGACCAATGACAGCAACTCAGTTAAGAGAAGACTGCATCAACCGCTGTGAAGAGCAACCCTCCACACCCATTATCATGCAAGTCCAGGCAACCATTTCCGTCCTGGAGTAAGGATTTTGTCTCCCTTGCTAACATGGTAACAGAGCCTTTTTTGGAGCCAACAACACGCTTATAGGTGAACCTCACAATAGCTTTTAGCTTAATCAAATCAGAAATTCCGCATCAGACATAATCCCCACAAATCTCTTCTCCGCTGTACTAAACAGGTTTTGCTGTGGTGGGCAACCATCCGGTGATGAGGGTCGACTGCATAGCAAGCCAGGAGCTTCAACTATTGATTCTGTTTTTGTGGCAACGGCTGTGATTTCTTCATCCATTCGTTATCTGGTGCTCGAAGGGCACATTGCTCATTTTCTCTGTTTGCCGCTCATGTTGTTCCGTTGCATCCTCTTGCAATACTCTTTCCGTGTTCCAACAACGCAAGGCGCTTCTCTGCTGTTGCCGTACTCATGTTGTTTCTGTTGTCCCTTGTTTCTCTCCCTTCAGCAACTCGAAGGAAAGCTCTTTGGCTGGGCAGGCCGCAGATTTTGCTGTTGTCAATGCGGTTGCGGAGGGTTTTTTCGAGCAGGGTTCTTTGGGTTCACATATTCTTAATGCCTTTATTTTACTTTACTTCACACACGACCCTCTTCTAATACGGCAGGCATGCAGCATTTGTTCATGTTTGTTACTTTTTCACCAAACTCATCCCATTAAATTATGCTTTCTCGAATGGATGTGGAAAACTTTTAATGTTTGAAATACAAATAATATAATTCAGCGCACGTGATAGAAAAAGAGACAAGACAGATTGCTCTTAACTATGCCTTGGAGAGTCGAGACGCAACGATGGTCCCTCACCGTTGGACGCTTGAATCCCACCATGCAAGAAATGCCGGGAGGCCGAATTAAGTGTTGCCGTAGGGAATAGCGTTTGAGACTTCCCCAATCAGTTGACAGCCACCGCCAATTACTCAGGCATGGGAAAGACAGCATGCCAGTCAAGCGCATCGTTGTGTCCTTCCCGCTTCCCGCTGCAGAGTGCTTATGCCAGACAGCGTATGCCGACCGTAGTGGTGGGACAGCTGGTTGTGTGTCCAAAGCGTATCAACACCGACGCCAACCCCAATCAGGTGTGTTGACCTGCAG
>JAXMNL010001753.1:0-13972 GCA_035128595.1 Eptatretus atami
GTTTCCAAAATATGATGAATTTCAGACACCATCTCCACCCCCACTAAACCCCACACATTTTATAATCCCTCACTGACCCCCCCACCTCGGTATTGGATGCCAACAGCCAAGCAGGATTTTGAAACTCAGGACCCAGGATCCCAAGTCCATTAAAGCCATCTTAACCATTAAACCAACACCAGCCATAGAGTACTAAACACCATTTTAGAAAAAAAATAATCTCCTGCACTTTCAACATTCCAAATGCCCGAGCTGTATCTTCGTCGCCGGACGGGACTTCGCAATCTGAGTTTGCTGTGGTGTGGGGTGTGTCAAGGGGTTTGTGTGTTTTGTGCGATGTGTATGTTTTTTAACCAAGCTCATTGCCCCCTCCTGCAGGGAAGAAGGAAAAGGAAAAAAAAAATACAAAAAAATAAAAATAAAAAATGCAAAAACTCAAAACAAAATATATTCACAAATATTAATAAATAAATAATATAATAAATCACATAAAATGATTAGAACTTGACATTTTCATCGTAACTCGGATGAAGTTAAAAAATT
Source organism: Eptatretus atami (assembly GCA_035128595.1). NCBI lineage: Eukaryota > Metazoa > Chordata > Myxini > Myxiniformes > Myxinidae > Eptatretus > Eptatretus atami. The sequence continues at coordinate 544 of JAXMNL010001753.1, forward strand.
TTATTAAACAGCAATGTCGAGCTCGTAAAAGAGCTTCAACACACAAACGTACAACAAGGGGGAGTCGAGACAAGAATGGTGGGAGGGAATTTCCACAAACAGTGGGAGGAACAAAGACATTAGGGGATCTGGGAAGGGAGAGGATGGTGCGGGAAACCACGGGGGAAAACAAGTATGGACACAACAGGAGACTTCCAGGAAGAAAAGCAGGGAATTTGAATGGTATGTGGGTTATGGGGGGATTATACGGGCCGGTAGAAAGATCGAGGTTGGATGGGGATGATAAGAAGGTTGGTGGTGAAAAACTGTTTTGAAGACCTGGAGGGAGCATGTGATTGAAGAGAGTGTAGGGAGGTTTGTGTCCAAAGGCGCGGAGAAAGAGGAATGAAAGAGTGAAGGAGAGCAGTGATTTCCTTGACTTTGGTCGTTTCACCAGAAGGGGGTTACTGTCGGACACCTTGCACGCTCCGGAAAATATGGGGAGGGGACTAATTTCTCAGACAGATCGGGCGGAGCGGGGGGGCAGAGGATGCGCCAGAGGAGACTGCTGTGAAGACAGAAAGGACACCACGCTGATCTGGCGTGAGAGAGTGATGACCCAAAGTTTCAGCCTCATTGCGAGAGTACCAATGATCCTGAAGCCTTGGTTTCCACAGCGTGAAGCGAGAAAGGTGAGGGCAGGATACCAGCCCCAGAGGGGAAGCATAACTTCATCAGGCTGTGGATGAAAGCTTGTATGTGGTCAGGAGCTTCAGGTGATGGCGAAGGAAGACTTTCAGAACGGAGGGATTCCCAGTCGGTGACTGGCTTGGAGGCGAGGGTTTGGAGATGTGGCTTTCCCCAGGAAAGATCGGGCAGATAGTGAGATCCAGACGCTTGAATGAAAGGACTTCTTCAGAGGATTGTGAAAAAGTTAGATTGGGAGGGGTTGGGGGGTGTTCCTTTCGGAGAGACTGGAGAGTATGAGATTTGTCCGGATTGAAGAGAATGTTCCACCGTGTTGGACCAGGCTTGTGATTTTACCCAGACTGCCAGATGAGCGATAAGCTGCTGCTTTTGCCGATTGAGGGTACAGGTGGTACGGCAGAGGGTGAGTCATCAGCAAAGAGATGTAAAGAGGATTTTCCAGAAGAGTTGGATGAGATCATTAATGAAAACCCAGAAAAAAACAGGGCCCAGACGCTGTTGTTGAGGACTCACAGCCTGGACAGGAAGAGGGGGTGAGAGAACTCCATCAAGCGGCCACACGTTTGACTGCGAACAGGAGAGGAAGTCTGCGAAGCCTGAGTGAGAGGGGAGGGGTGGCCTTGGATACCAAAGGAAAAGAGTCATGGTGAGCAGGAACAGGGTCCAGACCGGTCGGAAAAGCACATGATATGTCCAAGGAATGGCTCTGTATTTCAGCCTGGTTATTGAGACCTCCATCCATTGTTGGAATATTGGGACATCCAAGAATATTCATTGTTGGCAGAAGCAGCTATCTCGTGTTAGATGGACCTGTTCTGAAACCAAATTTCATAATGGGAAATCAGCCATTGGAGAAGAGGAAGGGATTAATATCTGAAGCGAGATGGATTTCCATAACCTTGCTGAGATGGTGAGAAGGCTGATTTGGCTCTAGTTGCAGGATCTGCTTTTGCACCTTTTTTTATTGCAGAGCGGGAATGTTGATTGATTGCAAGCAATGGCAGATGACCTTGAGCAGAAAGAGCTAAGAGACGATGGGTGGGATTAGGAGGAGAAAAAGGCTCGGGTGGTGATGGGTTGAGGTTCAGTGGGAATAATAGAAGAGGGCAGAGGCCATTGAAGATCGGAGGAGCGTGGAGTGATGGGATGCAAAGAGAGGGTGGGGAAGGAGCCAGTTTGTGGATGTAAGAGGGGTGGGGGGCAACTTTGGGAATGGGAGTGAGGGAAAGAGTTGTCGGGAGAAGGGTGAGGGGGGGAGTTTGAGAAAGGTTAGGGGAGGCTTGGAGGCGGGAAAGAGTGTGAAGGTTGCTTGAGACCATGGAGAGAGGCACGGCCAAGGTGCAGGGGCCGATGGAGAGGTGTCGAGGGAAAGGATGATCATTAATTTTTTTTTTCTCTGGATAAGCCCAGAGTATTGATATTTACGCTTCATTCCATCGCTCACCTCTGGGTTAAAGGCTCAAGTGGTCAAATGGCGTTTTGAACGAAGAGAATAACCATGTTAATAGTTACTTTTACCTCAATTCCCTCATCGCCTCAATTTTGCTCATGAGGAATCTCAAAACCGCGTTGGCCTTCCATATGTTTCTTGCGTCTAATAGTACATCCCACTGATGTTTTATTTTATTTAATTTTACTTCTTTGTACGCAGCCCGTGGCTGCTTGGCTGCCATCATTTTTGGGCGGTGCGCTTGTGCCGCTGATGCAGTTCCCGTTACCAACAAGTTGGCACTCATTTTGCCGGACTGCGGAAGGCATGGCCAGGCAGTCAACCCCACCTGGTATTATTCAACAGCCGAGTGGGATTTGAACTCCAGGATCCTAGGATCCAAGAGAATAGGCCGTCCCATCCTTCTTCTCACTTCACCATCTTCCTCATCTTTCCCTTCCTATCCCTAACTGATTTTGTCGATCAATTAATCCCCCCCCTTTTGACCCGCTTATTATTACATAACAAATATGATATTAAAAGTCCCCGATGTGCTGCTTTTGCTCCTTTTGTTTTTTTTTTTAACTTTTTTTTTTCAAGAATCATAAGTGCTGATATCGAATTGTCACTCTGATGAACCAAACAGTCTGTCGTCAGTTGGTGCCATGCTGAAGAGGTGAGGGTATTTGCTTAAGATGAAATGGAATGACATCCCGAACGGTCTTTCGACCTGCATTCAAAGACGGAGACCTTATCACAATTTGGTCACCACTCTGGAAACTGCTTGTCACCAGCTAACAACAAGGTCAGGGCACACGGCTTCATCCTCATTTCAACTTGATTTGATGGTCAATTAAATGAAACTAAATAGAGCTGTGGGTCTTACTTGCCTAATTATGCACAAAGCTGTCTCAAACACTTGTTTTGTGTATGGTTTATGATGTTAATAATGAAGTTGTGATTGTGCTGTTATCTTTTATTTAATGTCCTTATAAATTGCTTGTTATTGGTTGCATCTTTCGTTGGGTTAGATTGCCTACATTGGCCGACTCAGGTTGGTTGTTCAAGGTGTTAGAGTGAGGGGGGGCAAGATGCCTACTTTGTGTGTGTGGTGTATATATACAGTATTAATATATATTTATTTATTTATTTTACATCCTCTTTAAGTCATTTTGTTCAGAATCTCTGGTTCGGAATCAGGAGACTGAACATGAAGTCAGGACCGATTTCGGTCGCGTGTACGGGTGGGACCTCCTGCTCCACCTTTCCTGCCTTCTTCAATCTTGCTCCATTGTCCCTCCATGACAAGTTTGCAGTCTATGTTAACTGAATCAAAATTACGATTAAATACAGAATGGCGCCGAACATAATACGACTCTTCACTTATAGGGGCGTGGGGAACAGGATTTTTTTTTTTTTTTTGTCAAATCGTGGCGCTGCCCACATGAAAGACGACATTGAACACTGCTATAGGTAATAGATCCACTGCACATCCAAGGATGCCTTAAAAACTCCAATTCTGGCAAGCTGCATCTATCGAGAGCTATACATTGACAATGGGCCAAATATAACCACACCACCAGCATGACACTAAGCCAAGCATAACACACCGCCCAGCATGACCAAGGCCAAGCATAACACACCGACCCAGCATGACACGAGGCCAAGCATAACACACCACCAGCATGACACTAGGCCAAGCATTACATACCACCCAGCATGAACACTAGGCCAAGCATAACATTACCACCCAGCATGACACTAGGCCAAGCATAACATACCGCCCAGCATGACACTAGGCCAAGCATAACATACCACCCAGCATGACACTAAGCCAAGCGTAACACTACCGCCCAGCATGACACGACGGCCAAGCATAACATACCACCAGCATGAACTTAAGCAAGCGTAACACACCGCCCAGCATGACACCAGGCCAAGCATAACATACCACCCAGCATGACACTAGGCCAAGCATAACATACCACCCAGCATGACACAAGGCCAAGCATAACATACGCCCAGCATGACACTTAGGCCAAGCATAACAATACCGCCCCAGCATGACACTAGGCCAAGCAATAACATACCACCCAGCATGACACTAGGCCAAGCATAACATACACCAGCATGACACTAGCCAAGCATAACATACACCAGCATGACACTAGGCCAGCATAACATACCACCCAGCATGACCTAGGCCAAGCATAACATACCACCCAGCATGACACTAGGCCAAGCATAACATACCACCCAGCATGACACTAGGCCAAGCATAACATACCACCCAGATGACACTAGGCCAAGCATACATACAAACCCAGCATGACACTAGGCAAGCATAAATCCCCAGCATGACACAAGGCCAAGCATAACATACCCCAGCATGACACTAGCCCAGCATAACATACCACCAGCATGACACTAGGCAAGCATAACATACCCCCAGATGACACTAGGCCAAGCATAACATACCACCCAGATGACACTAGGCCAAGCATAACATACCAGCCCAGCATGACACTAGGCCAAACATAACATACCCCCCAGCATGACACTAGGCCAAGCATGACATACCACCCAGCATGACACTAGCAAGCATAACATACCACCAGCATCACACAGGCAAAGTATAACATACACCCAGCATGACACTAGGCCAGCATAACTACCCCCAGCAGACACTGGCCAAGCATAACATACAACCCAGCATGACAATAGGCCAAGCATAACATACCACCCAGCATGACACTAGGCAAGCATACATACCACCCAGCATGCACTAGCTCAAGCATAACTACACCCAGCATGACACTAGGCCAACATAACATACCACCAGATACACTAGGCAAAGTATAACATACCACCCGCATGACACTAGGCCAAGATAACATACCGCCAGCATGACACTAGGCCAAGCATAACATACAACCCAGCATGACATGGCCAAGCATAACATACCACCCACATGACAATAGCCAAGCATAACATACCACCAGCATGACACTAGGCCAAGATAACATACCACCCAGCATGACACTAGGCCAAGCATAACTTATCACCAGCAGACCACTAGGCCAGCATAACATACCACCAGCTGACACTAGGCCAAGCATAACTTTCACCCAGCTGACACTAGGCCAAGCATAACATACCACCAGCATGACACTAGGCCAAGCATAAAACCACCAGCATGACACTAGGCCAAGCATAACTTATCCCAGCATGACACTAGGCCAAGCATAACATACAACCCGCATGACAATAGCCAAGCATAAACATACCACCCAGCATGACACAAGGCCAAGCATAACATATCACCCAGCATGACACTAGGCCAAGAAACTGCTTCGGCCCAAACCGACGCTCTGTAACAACACAGCGATCGGTGATGAACAAAGAAATTATATAAATATATAAAAGTGTGTAAGGAACGCACAAACAAACAAAAATGACAAAAACTACAACAACAAACCTACAACAACAAACAAACAAAACAACAAACAACAACAAAGCCTTCTCAGGCTCAGGCTGCAAAAAGCTGCATCAAAATAAGACAAGTTGCATTTTTGAAAAACAACAACCTGTCTTGTCGTAAATTTGATCGCGTTCACAGGTCCTTTCCAACACAACACTTCGGTCGAATTGAATGAATAATGGAGGTAATTTTTAAGAAGGCCGAGCTCCCCCGACTCCCAAAATCGTTGATTGTGTTTTGATGTTTCAGGGATACTTTGATCGCCGTGCTAACTCGTGAACCGGTGATGGGATTTTGACCAAACTTGGAACAAGTATGTCCTGTGATGCAAAGATGAACCGATTCGATTTCGGCGTCACGACATTCAAAGGTCAGATGCCACGTCAGGTGAGAAACGTTGATACTTGAGAGCAGCCGAAGGGATTTCAATCAAACGTGCCGTTCTTTGTTGGGTTTAAGATGTTTGTGTTGACATTCCACAGTTCAGAAAGACTCATTGCAAGTCCGGGTAAGTGACCTGAATCTCTTGGGCACGATTACATTGAACTGTCATTGTGCTCGGCTGCATTCAACTTGTACCCAGGTCAAGGAGCTTCCGGTGATCTTAATGTCGAGGATATATTTACTAGGTCTCTGAATCGTTGAGCCGTTTGGAGGGAACATCTTGTCCAATCAGAGCTGGACGATGTGGATCGTGAGCTGTGCAAGCGGAGCATACCCTCACCTGGGAAAGTGATGTGCGTTGCTTGTACTTGGGAAGACTTTTAATAATGGTTGAAGTGTTTGTTTTGTTTTTATGAGTGTAAATAGTAATGGAGGTTTGAGAATCGTTGTGGACAGGTGTCTGGGAATACATACAGGGTGTAAGAGAGGTCATTTATGATCTGGACACACGCCTTCAGAAAGCCAAGAGCAATATGTGTACCATCTGTGCATTGTACAGGTAATGCGAGGCATATTCACTCCGTTTTCAACAATGATCTGAATACAATCTTCGTGCCTATTCAATGCTCCGATTGATTCATAATAATGTGTCGTTTAATAATAATTAATAACAATGAAAAAAACACCTCTTCATATGAAGAACCCCTGTCTGTGTCACCTTCATCCCCATGGCGGTTGGCGTACCTCTCAGCATTCCGGTTAAGAAAATTAATTGTCCTCATTTATTCTTAAAGGACTTGTGGACAAATGATTATTATTCCACTTTTGGCAAGTTGCTAAAACAAGTCGATGGTTCGATTTTATTTACCTCCACCACCGAAGGTGGATGCCTGGACGGAGGCTGTGTTTTTGTCTCTTTCTGTCTGTCTGTCTGTAAGAGGTGAGCAGGATATCTCAAAAAGCAGGACAAAACTTGTTGGAGAGGTTGGGAGTGTGACAAGGCGAATTGATTCGATGTCGGTGAAGGTCCGAATCCAGATACGGATACGGGAGTTATTTGATTTTCGAAGTGGTTCTTCACCATTGAGAGATTGCGGCCCAAACGATACATAGCAGGATAGTTTAAAAAGCTGTGCACGGGTTATGACAAAACTAGGTGGACGAGTTGGTGGGCTGACAATAACAAGCCGATTCGGTTTGGTTCAGATCCAGCGTATCAGTGGGTTACAAAACGTAAAACTGTTCAGCCTGACGGAGGTAGTTCTCTTCCGAGTGCCTTTGTGGTTGCAGAAATGATTTGCAGCCATGAAGCAAGGCCAGTCATCGGTATTTCTTGAAACCATTTGTGAGTATTGTCGCGGCCCGGCGTCGCGGAGGAACCATGAGGAGGCGGCTGTTTCTTGTTCCTCTCCGGACTCACCTGGAATCGCAGTCCGTTGCACACTAATAACTTATTGTCGCGGCGGGTCGCTAATCGACTGCGAACGCCAGTAGCTTGACCACGTGCGTAGCAAGGGTCCTTCGTCGATAACCGTTTACCTCAGAACACGGTGATCGCCTAATCAGGGAATTGTGCCCTCGATGCGTACTGCGTTACTTAAGTACTGACCATGTCAGGTGCAGCCGAGCGGAGCCTCCAAGTCTGCACCGGCTATTGAACAGATTTTGGGGCATTAACGTCCCGGCTAGGCGAGGTGCGGGCCTGTGCTCGACCGATAGAGGAAAAAGACAAAAGCAGCTGGGTTTTATGTCGAACAACTACATTTATTTAACAAAAGTAAGGAAAGTTATGTGGCCACAGATGGGATTTACTGCAGATGTACTCAAGGGGAAGCAAGGAATTTGTGGGGTGCCGACAAAAGACATCCAATATTTTCCAAAAAGAAGAAGACATTGCAGAGTTCATCCTGAATATTCTTAAACGTCTAACTTATGCCACGACAGGCGCCATTGCACACACATGCACACACACAAACCGAGGAAAATTAGATTAGCGCGTAGAGATAGAAGCAGTTGAGGATTAGCAACGTCTCAATATACCTGGCGTGGTCGGCAGACCTGCGCAACCCAAAACGCTTGGGAAAGGGGAGTATGGAGAAATACTGAGGGTTTTTCTGGGTGAGAGGTGCAAGTGCAATGCAATGTGGGGTGCCAGCGTTGGTGTAAGAGGGAGAATGTGAGGTGCAGGTCAGTACGATTCATCTTGAGTTCGCTCTTGGGTTCGTTATGAAAAGAATGTTCTTGGTCGGGCTCACCAGCATTCGATTGTTCTTTTTGCGTCACAGTAGACGAGAGAAAGATGTCGAAGAAAGAAAGAGAAAGACCCAATCGTAATGGTGTGAGAATCTGTAGGTGCAAGTGTCGCTGTGGGATGCAGCTGAACTGAGCGTCGATAGAACGAGAGCAGCCCCGGTTCGCAGCCGAGCTTGTGATCCCACGCTCGGTCACGCTGACTCGCAACGCCCCCTCCGCTCAGCGCCGACGCTTGTCCTCCTTGCGCTCGACTGTTTCCCCGGCGAGGTCCGATGTCTGGCGAGCTCTGGCATCTCTGCTTGTAGTTGTTCCGTCCCCTGGCGATTCTGTCTAAAATAAGCCGCGTTTGCTCTTTTTGAGCCCCGGCGAGGGGAGGAGCCATAGTTGGATCAAAAGAGGCTCTGGTGAAATCAAGCTTCCCCATTGGTCCATTGCGATGGTAGCCATGCCCCATCAGCCCCGAAACTGAATTACGGCTCAGTCGCTCGCCGACAGGCCACGAGTCGGAGCTCCGACTTCAACACGGGGCCATGGTTTTTTGAGGCACCTTTCTGGCCCTGAACGTTACGCTGGCCTCCATTCAAACGTGGGATTTAAGGGAAATCCCTGGCCTACCCGTAGGTCCTCCAACGAGCTCCAGCGCACGTTCGCGCTTCGAGTTATGCCCCGAAATATCCTTACATTGTCTCCCTCAGCGTCCCTCGAGGCTGCGTGAGCGGTTGATGAATATGTGGCAGTTGCGGCGCTTGTCGAGAAGTAGGAGTACGTCGTGGCGTTCGTAGTAAAAGAATCGCAATGTGGCGAAGATGTGAAGTCCTCGTGACGATGTCGTCAACAACGTGTCGCGTTTGTAACTGAATGTAAGCGTGGGTGGTTGCGGGGATTTTTGTAGTCGTACATGAAGTGGTGTGGTGAGCGTGGTAGAGTTTGGTGAGCAGAATGAAGTCGGCAGTTGAGAATCAGTGCGCAGTTTTGAATGGGCAATGGCGCACAAATTGCAGACAAGGCACTCGCTGTGCCGCTCGCTTGTGGTCCCCATCCGTTTGCGTGCGTCCTTGCGCGTTCCATGCGTGAGAGAGACCAAGTGGGGGCAAAGTTGTGGAAGAAGTGCAAGGGTTGAAGATTGGAGACCCAACTACAAGGTCCCTAGGCAACGCATCTTTCCCAGCTACCCACTAGACACATGGAAATGGCTAACTAATACACGTACTGTTGAAATAACTACCTGGAGATCACTGTATGTTGTGTGCTATTGCCTTGGAGGTACGTGCTTTCACGGTATCCTGTGACGTCACAAGAATTGTTGTCATCGGGGCTTACACGTACATTACCTCTCCATTCTACCCGTTTTGATTTGACCAATCAGTCGCATTCCGTTCAGTTCGAACGTGCTTCGTGACGGGATTCCTGATGTGTGCAACGTCTCGTCTCCGCAGGACTGGCTTTCCTTGCAACTCTTCAAATGCAAGGACAAGAAAAGCGAATCCTTGCTGGACATCGTCGGTCCTTCGACGTCCCTCGAACACAGCTCCAAGAGCATCCACAGTGGTGGAGACCACATCCATGAACTCCTTTTGGTACTGAGACGTGCGTGGGCATTTCAGTTTCGCAATCACCCGTACAGTAGTTCAAGAACAGACGTTGAATGGCTGAATTGTTGTTTTGTTGTATCAGGAGAATCAGACGCTGTTCAAGGCTGAACTGGACGATGTTGCGTGGCAGGCCTACCTCGCGTACGTTGACGCAACACTTTTCGACGGTTTGACCAACATTATCAAGAACTCGTTCCAGATGCTCCTCACCAACATGGACCTGCAGGTAGGGAGACACTGAAAAATGGAGAATGATGCGATGATTTCGATCGCTGCCTCCATGGAATTTGTTTTCATTTGTTCAATGTTCACAATATTTGATATGAGGACATTTCGATTTGCGACAGGAAGCTGCTGTCCCAATGTTTGAAGTTCGACTCGAGTTGGACACTTCTGAGCTCATCTTTAAGCCATCGCTCGAGATAAACTCTCCCGGTGGAATGTACGACCTGATGCGAAATCAACTGGATGACATTTACCGCATCGCCGCAAACGTCGGCCGTCCCGTGTTCGGGAAGCCATCTTTCCAGGTACGCGACATCTGCCCTCATTCGGGTACCTGTAAGCCAGGTGTCGGCTTGACGGTCATATCAAGGTGGCCTTGATGTTGAAGCACCTGTCAACCCGTTGCATTACACCAGGTGGGTTGACTCAGTCTGGCATCCTTCTGAGGTCCGCAAAATGAGTAACCAGCTTACTGGGAACACGGGGCACTGCATCAGCGGCACAGATGTGCTCCGAGCAGTGATGCAAGCCGCAGGTGGTTTTTCGAAATGAACCAATGAATCGAGAAACTGCTCGTAATGTGACTGGTCATGAGGATCAACAGCTGTCCGATGTTAATTTACTCGAATTTTTTTTTTAATTAAAGCACGAGAATCTGTGACATCATTCGCCGGAATGCACTGGGAGCAGAAGCAAGACCAATGAGGAGCACGGCAAAAACGGAGAGGTCCCCCTCGTGTGTGATGGAAGCCGTAGGTTTCTGCTTTCGCTCATGCGAGGGCACTTGATGGTATGCACTCTGAAGATCAAGAGTAGAGAACATTCTCGCTCCCCGAAGTTCTGCGAATACCTCCTCAACACGTGGGACCACACTCTGTGCGGAGCGTTGGTGCTGCCCAAGCAGTCTCCTTGGTTATCGGACACAATCCTGGACGGGTCGCCGCTCCGACACAGGATACCGGCAAGCTGGCACTCATTTTGTCGACCTCGGAAGGATGACGGGCAGAGTCAACCCCACCTGGTATTAATTTAACAGCCGAGTGGGATTTGAACTCAGGATCCTACGATCCTAGGATCACAAAGCCCACCACCCTAACCATTAAGCCAACACCAGGCATAGTCGAACCACTGTTCGTCTGTTTGACATGTAGGATTTGTGGCCTGTGTTATGTTTGTTCTTGATGATGATATACAGCGTATGACCCCCGAACCCATGATTTGTCATGAAAAGCATTCCTTTTCCTCCCTGTCCATGTTCGAACCGAATTTCTCACCTGTTATCGATTGCAGACCGAACTGGAAGAAATGGAATCGTTGTCGCACACGCGGAATCAAATCCTGAGCAACGTTGTCAACGCGATGGTCGAGGCTCTTGATTACAAGGCCCTCTTCGAGGATTTCTCTTCGTTGTGGATTGAAAGCCGGACAGAGTTCTTCGCTCACTTCTTGACCCGCGGGATATCTCTCTCGGCCCGACGAGTTACGGGCACAAGAGCAACGGGCTCGGCAGGCTTGTCCTCCCACCCTCGAAGACTTCAAGTGTCCGGTACCTTCGTCGAGTGTCACGGTGAGGAAAATTCACAAACCGTGGCGCTTAAAAAGGGGGCACGGGACGACGAGTGAGACCCCGAGAGAGGGATCTCTTTTTGAAGCCTCCCCGGAGAACCGAGAGCAGAGCGGAAGGCTGATTGCTTGTTGTCGGGTTTGTTTTGTACAATTTGATGGCCACAACTTTTAACGGCACCACAGAGAGTCTCAGAACCACAGGACTAAAACCGCCACTTACTTTCAGAAGTCCCAATGCTCCGGATTTCCCAACTGTTATCAACTGTACGTATCTGCGGAGCCGGCTTTGACTTTCGGAATAGAATTTGCTTGATAACGGAACAAAGTACGCGGGTTGGCATCATGTTTTTTTTTGTTTTTTGACCTTGACATAATTTTAAGGTCATGGCCAATTATAGACATTTTAATATTTTTCAAACCGACTGACAGGTTTGTCCGATCGTGAACGAAATTGCCTCTCTCGAGACAGCCCATAAAGCAAGGTGGGTTTACACAAGATTAGGTCATATCCATCCGGTTAAAGGTGAAGGTCAAACGGCTGAATAAAATAAAAACGCCTTTTTGTCTTCGTTTCATTTTGCCACTGGGAATCTCAAAGCCGCTCGCCTTCCAAAGAAGTTCTTGCATCGTAATCGTGATCTGCACTGATGTTGTGCGCCTGATATTTGATTGGACCTTGACCTAGTTTGGGTTACCTAATAACTAACAAAACAACCACCTTTTTGAATCACAGATGAATAATTCCTCCGATTTAATGAGTCGAGTTTAATGGATTAGCATTAGTATATGGAAACTTGTTAAGTTACCCTGCATCCCTAAATGTTGAATAATCAGGTCATGTGGTGGGCCGAAAAAAATATGGCCATCACTGGATCACGGGCCAAGGGTAAGTCGCGGCCGATCGGCAACGGTAAGCCTGCCTCGGTTGGGGGAGGCCTACCCATGGCGATCGCTTTGTGATCACAGACATCGTCTATTTCAGAGAGAGAGTTTGTTGGTCGGGTTTTTTGTACAATTTGATGGCACAAACTTTTAACGGCACCACAGAGAGTCTCAGAACCACAGGACTAAAACCGCCACTTACTTTCAGAAGTCCCAATGCTCCGGATTTCCCAACTGTTATCAACTTCCGAGCTGTATCTCGGAGCCGGCTTTGACTTTCGGAAAGAATTTTGCTTCGATAACGGGAACACAAAGTAACGCAGGTTGGCATCATGTTTTTTTTTTGTTTTTTGACCTTGACATAATTTTAAGGTCATGGCCCAAATTATAGACATTTTAATATTTTTCACGTAAACTCGACTGAGGTTTGTCCGATCGTGAACGAAATTGCCCTCTCGAGACAGCCCATAATAGCAAGGTGGGTTTACGCGTATTTAGGTCATATCCATCCGGGTTAAAGGTGAAGGTCAAACGGCGGTCTGAATAAAAATAAATAAACGCCTTTTTTGTCTTCGTTTCATTTTGCCACTGGGGAATCTCAAAGGCCGCTCGCCTTCCAAAGAAAGTTCTTGCATCGTAATCGTGGATCTGCACTGATGTTGTGCGCCTGATATTGATTGGTGACCTTGACCTAGTTTTGGGGGTTGTGACCTAATTAACAAAAAAACCTTTTTGAATCACAGATTGAATAATTTTCCTCCGATTTTAATGATGTCGAGTTTAATGGATAGCTTGTATATGGGGACACATTTTTTATTTACCCTGCATCCCTAAATGTTGAATAATCAGGTCATGTGGTGGGCCGAAAAAAATATGGCCATCACTGGATCACGGGCCAAGGTAAGTCGCGGCCGATCGGGCAACAGTAAT
>JAXMNL010001754.1:2409-15468 GCA_035128595.1 Eptatretus atami
TTTGGCTCCATTTCTGTGTAAATGGCTCGAAGATAACTGTTACGGCGGAAATTCGCAAGAAACACCATAAATTCCTTTTCGTTATTACTGACATAAGTCCAGTTCAGTAGATTTCCCACCTGCTAATGAATTATTCGGGTCCCCGGCTTGACTTTGAGTTAGCCGTTTCTACTATCGTATTTGACCAACCACAACTCAGCACCAACCACCTTCTCCACACGCCACCCACCACCTTCCCCCACGCCACAACCCAACCCACCTTCTCCACGCACCCACCACCACCACGTCCAACCACCAACCACCCTCTCCACAACCACCTCATAACAACGACATCTCCCCACCATCTCCAAAACCGCATCCTCCCCCACCCGAATAACATCGCCTCACCTTCAACTCGCAAACGCGCCATCTTTCGGCCAGCTCCGGCGAGTTCCAGCGAACAGCGTCACTCAAAACAACGCGGTTCTTTTTGGCGCCGAGCGACGAGTGCGCGCGACTCCGCTCTCGGAGCAAATTGGTGATCTCACCAACGTCCCTCTGTGATGCTTCGCCTCGCGAATTCAATCACAGAAGAAAAAGGGCGGGCCTGTGGTCAAAGGTCGGAGGCGGAGTCAGATCTCGTCTCTCGAGCCCTATAAAAGCCGCGCCAGTTCAGCGTAGAGTCCCGGTCGGTGAGTCAGTCGTGACGCCTGGAGAGCACAGGGGGCGAAGTCCTGAGAGCGGAGGACACGCGAACGGAGACGTGCTGAGCCTGCTGTGCCGCGCAACCTGCGCGTTGTGTGGAAGGCCAGAGAGAGCTCGCCAGCCAGCCGGCCTAACCGGTCTGAGTGATCGTCTTCGGAGAGTCCGAGCGTCGCGAGAACGACGGTTCTACAAAGAGCATCAACTTTGGAAGTCATCAAACCCGTTCTCCTCGCAACGCGTCGGCCGCGGAGGCCCGAATCACCCGGCCGTTTAGAGCCTGGCGCAACCCGCTTACGCTAGCTGCCGTGGAAGGAGCGTCGCGGGTCCCCGCATCGACGCACCACGAGGTGGAGTAACCTGCAACGCGTCTCGTGGACTCCTTCTCCGCCCAAGCTCCACGTAATAAATGCCTACGTGCCAGCTGACCCCCTTGCTTTGAGGGTCTATTCTTGCTTTTATTGTTGAATTGTGCGCCGTTCCCGTTAAGTAAACTGTATAAGTGCTTGTGAATAATATAATAATAGACTGTTGTAGTGCTTTGTTGCTCCGTCTTGTCCCTTCCCCGCCAATTCATTTTTTTTGTATACTGCAGTTGGGTTTTGCATACCTGACTGCATACGTGTGTGAATAAATGTGCTGTTAATGTTCCCTTCTTGTTCCTCTTCCCCATTAACCGCCGTATTGCATTTCGAATGTCGCGGCTTTTAATAGCGATAAAAAATTGGTCAGCGAGCTCACCCCGGTATCCAGAACGGAACAACGCTTAAGCGTCGCTGTCCAAGCACACCTCGCTGAGGTACGCTCTCGTAGTCTCCCGGCGGAAACTTAATATCATATTCGCGATTGACCTGTCGCGCCCGGGTAGAGTGTTGACTACCGTGTGCGCTTGGAGCACACCCTACTGGTTTTCGCGTTGTTCCGAAATCGCGACGAATTGTCCGTCCGGTGCGAGACGCCGCCATTGTAAAAGCGGCTGGTCCCACGCTGGCGGCGAGAAGTCGAACAATACTTATCACTTAGAATTCTCTCAATCTCCTTTCCTCCAACTATCGGTGATTCAAACTTTAATCTCTTAACCATCACTCAGAAAGAAACCGCTTTGTCACAACACACTTTTCTCTTCCTGTGAGCATTTCTGCGACTCCTTATCACGTTAAAATTTTCATTTGGGTGAACGTGTTACGATATCTTTCCATGAAGGACAGCCCTCTTGCCTGGAGGGAAGACATTTGTCTTGATGAATCGCAAGGAGAACGCGTCGATTGCTGCCAAGAACTAGGACCAGAATGAAACAAGTTTTTGACACACTGGCGAGTTTGCACGTTGGAGTTGCACCAGAATTTCAGATTAGACCCTGAGGAGGCAGTAGAAAACAATGGGAATGCTGAAGTGCAGAGGAACTTGTCTGGCACCACCTTGTGTTATGGATTGGGCCAGGAGCCCAATTGTTAATGTCTCTTTATGGATGAACATTTGCAAACACATGCAGAATTCAACGTTTGGTTGAAGCACCACACACTGCATGTCCCGAAAATCAACTGAAGTTTGATCTGAAGGGTGCACGCAGTCACTTGTACGAACGATGGCTGTGTAATTGATATTCTGGTGCAAAGGAGACGAGCCTTGTGCTCTGGTTTGTGCTACAACAAATCCATGAAAAAGTTGAGTGTCAGCAAAGTGGTGGAGCAAGTCCTGACCACACGGGATACAGCGTGGATCATCATTGTGTTTCTATCATAAGTGCTCTGAGCCAACTCTTGGTTGAGCATCTCTTCCCACAGCAGCAGCAGCAAATTCCACCACCAACCGGCAAGTGCTGAAGGCCGGTCGTCTTTGCAGCTGGAGAGTGCGTTCAATTGTAGCACGGCTGATGCAAACACGTCATCTCCTGTCTGAGAGCACACAATCAGTCAATAACTTTTAATATCGTTTATGCGCTTTTTGCCAATCACTCAATGTGAAGAATCACTCAAAAAATCAAAACGATCTTCACGGAAATCTATCATTTCGTCTTGCCACACCCAACCTGTCCACCAAGTTATCGAATCCGTCAATAACTTTTTGGATTATCCGCTCAAAGACAGACAGACTGGTGAAAACATGTGGCTAATGGAATGAACAAATTTCCAAACACTGTCACTGACCATGAACCAACATTTTCAAACAAAAACTTGTCAAATCAAAGGTCGACATCATGTCAAGGGCAATTTCTACATCTTACCAAGACACTTCTTCGATCTGGACAACCATCAGTCCATTGTTATTCTAAAAGAGCATCTGGTCATCCTTCATCTTGCTTGTTTCTGCAACACATGCAGAGCACACTTTTTTTTTCTTTTTTTTTTTTTTTTTTTTTTTTTTTTTTTTTTTTTTTTTTTTTTTTTTTTTTTTTTTTTTTTTTTTTTTTTTTTTTTTTTTTTTTTTTTTGTTTTTTATGTTTTTTTTTTTTTCTGCATAAATTTCTACAAAACACGACCAGAATTTTTTTTATGAATACTTCCTTACCTCAATGAATTTTTTGCAAAATCCATACCTTCGGAGCTGTTGCACTACTTACACTCTTGTGGACACAAGGTCATCGACAGCTTCCTCCCACTCACGTCCAAGCATTGTCGGCAGTGCTCCTCTCTTGTAGGTGGCGCGTTTCAGCAGCGCTCCCACCACATCATGTCGCTCCCGCTGAAGCAGACCCCTCTTCCTCAGTAATGCGCCAAAATTTTTATCTCCAGAACAAATGTTTCATATATATATATGTATTATTGTTCGTTCTTGAACGCAGATACAACAATATGTCAAAGACATATTCCATATTATACTGTAGATATCCCCTTCCTTTGTTAGGGACAACAAGGAGTGCGTTGCGTATCTCATACGGTATTAAATCATTTTCTCCTTCATTTCGTCCCTACTCTTTTTTGTCTGATTATTCCTGAGTGGATCGACCGCGTGCGCCTTCCGAAGTGGGGCCTCATGGAGCCGCTGTGAGGAACTGCTGCACAAATCTTCTTCCCGGCGAGCTAAACCCAACGTGTCACGATCATGTCTTGCGCTGCGTGCGGATTATCGACTCGAGCTTCCGATGATCTGGGAGATTGTCGTTCATTGAAAAGCATGCGAATGAATACTCTTAAGAGGGATGCACGAATGATTTTTCAAACACAGAAAACACAGCCAGCACGACGCTCACCTGCACGAACGCGTACAGTCCGATAAAGACGACTCCATGCCAGTTTGCGGGATACGAGGTGCGGACGAGTCGTGTGAACGCGAGCGCTGGCCACGTGCATAAATGGCCAACCAACGCACTGTATGAATGTGCTCGAAAGCAGACACGTACGCGCCGCGAAACGCATGATGATTTATCCAAATGATTACTTCGGCCTCGCTGGCAGCAGCGATCTCCACGGAGTAACGTCTTCTCGTCTCTACGCCAGCAAGCTGCTATCGACCGGGAATGTACATGCCCACGTGCGCCGATCGGCGCCGTTGACCCGTCAGGCCCCGACGGCATCGGGAGCCTGGCGTTGCCAGGCACGCCCGGGTTTTTGCAGACGATTCGCAGCCAATTTCGGCCCACCCCCTCGAGTGTGGCGATTAATGTCATGTCGTGGTCGACCGGAATATCCCCTTCTGGATTGCCTTGCCGAAAACGAATGACGGTTCCGCCAAAGTTAAGTGTTGTATTGCGGCCATGATGAAGGCGCCAATCGGAGCGCCCGATTCATGATGACGTTTGAGTCGGCATAGCCCCTCCCCCCCGAGCTGCAAGTCCTATAAAGCGATCAGTCCTCCGCCTTGCTCTTCTCTCCTCTCTCCCTCTCGCCTCACCCTCTCGACACCACCACACTCCTCCTCGTTGACCCGCCTCGCTCATTCTCCGCCCAACACCGAGCCCCCCCCTGCACTCCATCCTCGTACTTGGACTCGCCCCTTCTCCACTCAAGCTCTCCTTCAACACAGTCTCTACACGTGCTAAAGCCAGAGACACCGCCACGTCGCTACCGCACCCACAGTCGGTCCGAATCCTATTTACCGATTTATCCCAACGATTCCGTTCCTTTTAGCGGTACGTCCTTGCATGTTGCTCGCGCAATCCATCCGGTTAAGAGATCCGGCCGTAGAGTGATCCGTTCAGACTAGGCTTTCGAGGCGTGTTCCCGGTAAAAAACCACGTATAATTGTAACCCATTAACCAAGACGGGAGTACCCAGTCACGCGGTTATTATTCGTCACGCGGTTAAACACCCTGCCGCGTCTTCGGAATTATCCGTGTGACGCCGACAATTCCGGGAGTCTGTTGGAACCGAATACTTCCCAACCTCGTGGTCTCTCACCGACCCCCGGCCGCAACAATTATATTTAATTATACATATGACTAACTTTAAACATACACACTTATATATAAAATATGAACCTATAAACACTTTCCTGTCGACATCAGACACAGCACGCCATCTAACCAATGACCAAACGTCGTTCAAATATTCAACTGCATAAACAACCGATTTTAACCGTATCCTACAACCACCAATAATCATTTTAATGCAAATACGCTCACCAAGAGAGTTTTCATTGGTTCGTTTGTGTTCTTTGGCCAAGTATGTGGTCTTCGTGTAATCATTGGCTGTCTGTTTAGCACACTATTTTGCCATGTTCAAGCAATTTTCTGAAAATTTGGATTCTGGTGACGCAAGACACACCCTAAAATTGTGAAATCCGAATTTCGTGAAGCCTGTTCTCGTGAAATAATCTCACTCGTATAAAAGAACCTGAAAGCCAGATTGAAAGAGAAAATAACAAACCACTTCTGTACATCATTTAAGAAGCAATGAACAATACACAGCCCACAACTCGTAAACTACCCCAACTAACAGTAAATGATAAACCAAATAACCAGCTCCACATCACGTAAAAACACCCCTAACGATGAAATTGATAAACAATACACACTCCACAACTCGTAAACACCCCCAGCTACAAGAAATTATAAAACAATTACACAGCTCCACACATGTAAACTACCCAGCTAACGAGAATATAAAACAATTACACAGCCCACATCACGAAATACCCAGCTAACAGCAAAGTAAACAATACACAGGCTCCACAACAGGTAACTACCCCAGCTAAAGGAAATGAAAAACCAATTACACAGCCCACCAACATGTAACTACCCCAACTACAGGAAAATAAACAAATACACAAAGCTCCACATCACTAAACTACCCCAGCTAACGAGGAAATTATAAACAATACACAGCCCACAATCGTAAAACTTACCCCAGCTACGAAAAATGATAAAACCAATTACACCAGCTCCACAACATTAACTACCCCAACTACGAGAAATATAACAATACACAGCTCACATCACGTAAACTAACCCCAGCTACGAGAAATGATAAACAATTACACATCCACAACTCGAAACTACCCAGCAACGAGAAATTATAAACAATATCCACATCTCCACAACATTAAACTAACCCCAGTAACGAGAAATAAAACAATTACACAGCTCCACATCACGTAAACACCCAGCTAACGAGAAATTAAAAACAAATACACAGCTCCACACACGTTAAACTACTCCAGCTCATGAGGAAATGATAAACAAATACACAGCTCCAAACTCGTAAACTACCCCACTAACGAGGAAATTGATAAACAATACACAGCTCCACAACATGTAAACTACCCCAGCTAACGAGGAAATGAAAAACAAATACACAGCTCCACAACATGTAAACTTACCCACTAACAGGAAATCATAAAAACAATTACACACTCCACATCACGTAACTACCCCAGCACAGAAATTATAACAATTACACAGCTCCACACACTAAAACTACCCCACTAACGAGGAAAGAAAACGATTACCACACTCACAAACTAGGGTAAACTACCCCACTAACAGAAATCCATAAACAATTACACAGCTCCAATCACGTAAACTACCCCACGTAACGAGGAAATGATAAACAATTACACAGCTCCACAACTCTAACACCCCAGCTAACGGAATGATAAACAATTACACAGCTCCACAACATGCTAAACTACCCAGCTAACGAGGAAATGATTAACAATAACAGCTCCACAACATTAAATACTCCAGCTAACGAGATAATGATAAACCAATTTACCACAGCTCCACAACACGTAAATACTCCAAGCATAACGAGAAATGATAAACATTACACAGCTCCACAACTAGAAACTTACCCAGCTAATGAGGAAATGATGAACAATACACAGCTCCACAACATGTGAACTACCCCAGCAACGAGAAATAAAACAAATACACAGCTTCCACATCACTAAACTACCCCACTAACGAGAAATCATAACAATTACACAGCTCCACAACTCTTAAAAAACCCACGCTAAACGAGAAATTTAAAACAATTACACCAGCTCCACACATTAAAAACTACCCAGCTAACAGGAAATGTTAAACAATTACCACACTCCACATCACGTAAACTACTCCCAGCCATGAGAAATATAAACAAATACACACTCCACAACTCTAAACTTACCCCACTAACGAAGAATATGATAAACAATACCACAGCTCCACAACAGTAAACACCCAGCTATACAGGAAAGAAAAAACAAATACACAGCTTCACAACATGTAAATACCCCAGCTACGAGGAAATCATAAAACAATACACAAGCTCCACATCACGTAAAACTACCCCAAGCTTAACCGAGAAGATAAACAATTACCACAGCCTCCACAACACGTAAACTACCCCAGCTAACGTAAATGATAAACCAATTACACGGCTCCACAACTAGAAACTACCCAGCTAACGAGGAAAATCGTAACAATACACATCTCCACATCACGTAACTTACCCCAGCTAACGAGATAATGATAAACAATACACAGCCAACAACTCGTAAGACTACCCCAGCTAACGAGAATGATAAACAATTACACAGCTCACAACAGTAAACTTACCCCGCTAACGAGGAAATGATAAACAATTACACAGCTCACAACAATGTAAACTACTCCAGCTAACGGAGAAAGATAAACAATACACAGCTCCACAACTAAATACTCCAGCTAACGAGATAATGATAAACAAACACACCTCCACAACTAGTAAAACTTACCTCAGCAACGAGAAATGATTGAACAATTACACATCTCCACAACAGTGAACTACCCCAGCTAACGAGAAATATAAACAATATACACAGACTCCACAACATTAAACTATCAGCTAACGAAGGAAATGATAAACAATTTACACAGCTCCACAACATGTGAAACTACCCAGCCTAACAGAAATGAATAAACAATTACACACTCCACCAACGCGTAAACTACCCCAGCTAACGAGAAATATAAACAATTACACAGCTCCACAATGTGAAACCCCATCAACAGAAATGATAAACAATTACCACAGCTCCACAACTCCTAAACTACCCCACTAACGAGAAATGATAACATTACACAGCCCACAACTTGTAAACTACCCCAGCTAACGAGGAAATTATAAAACAATACACCGCTCCACATCATGGTAAACTACCCCACTAACGAAAATGATAAACAATTACACAGCTCCACATCATGTAAACTACCCAGCTAATGAGAAATGATAAACAATTACAAATCCACATCATGGTAACTACCCCAACTAACGAGAAATGAAAAACAAATACACAGCTCCAAACACGTAAACTACCCCACAAACAGAAAAATGAAAAACAATTAACACAGCCTCCACAACACCGTAAAATACCCACCCCCCCCCCCCCCCCCCCCCCCCCCCCAGCTAATGAGGAAATGATAACAATTACACAGCACCACGACACGCAAACTACCCCAGCTAAACGAGAAATGAATATAAACAATTAACACAAGCTCCACACAGTAAAACCACCCCAGATAACAGGAAATGACAAACAAATACACAGCTCACAACAGTAAACTACCCATCTAACAGAAATGAAAAAACAATTACACGCCCACAACTAGTAAAACTACCCCACTAACGAGGAAATGATAAACAATTACACAGCTCCACAACTCTAAACTACCCCACTTAACAGAAATGATAAACAATTAACAGCTCCACCAACATTAAACTACCCCAGCTAACGAGAGATCATAAACAATTACACAGTCCACAAACACGTAAACTACTCCAATAACGAGGAAATGATAAACAAAACACAGCTCAACAACAATAAACACCCCAGATACGAGAAATGACAAACAATTTACACAGCTCCACACACATAAACTACCCAGCTAACGTGGAATGATAAACAATTACACAGCTCCACAACATGTAAACCACCCAGATAACAGAATGACAAAAAAATTACACAGCCCACAAACATGTAAACCACCCAGATAACAGGAAATGACAAACAAATACACAGCTTCACAACACGTAAAACTTACTCCAGATAACGAGGAAATGATAAACAAATACACAGTCCCACAAAAGTAAACTTTTTTTTTGTTTTTTTTTTTTTTTTTTTTTTTTTTTTTTTTTTTTTTTTTTTTTTTTTTTTTTTTTTTTTTTTTTTTTTTTTTTTTCCCCAGATAACGAGAAATGACAAACAATTACACAGCCTCCACATCACATAACTACCCAGATAACGAGGAAATGATAAACAATACACAGCTCCAAACACGTAACTACCCACTAAACGAGGAAAATGATAAACAATTACCACCCACAACACGTAAACTACCCCAGCTAACGATAAATGATAAACAAATACACACGCCACAACACGTAAAACACCCCAAGCTAAGAGAATGATAAAATACACAGCTCCACAACATTAAACTACCCAGTAACAAAATGTAAACAAATACACACCTAAACAACATTAAACTACCCCAGCTAACGAGAAATGTAAACATACACAGTAAAACAACATGTAAACTACCCAGCTCAGGGGAAATATAAACAATTACACAGCTCCACAAACGGTAAACCTACCCAGCTACGAGAAATGATAAACAAATACCACAGCTCCACAAATGTAAACTACCCCACTAACTTAGGAAATGATAACATACACAAAGCTCCACAACACGTAAACTACTCCAGATAACAGGAATGAAAACCAATTACACAGCCACAACATCGTAAACTACCCCACTAACGAGGAAATTAGAAAGAACATTACACAGCTCCACAACTTGTAAACTACCCAGCTAACGAAAATGATAACAAATACACAGCTCCACAACATGTAAACTACCCAGCCTAATGAGAAATGAAAAACAAACACAGCTCCACAGCACGTAAAACTACCCCAGCTAACAAAATATAAACAATCACGCGCCACATCACGTAAAACTACCCCAGCTAACTAGAAATGATAACAATTACACACTCCACATCACGTAAACTACCCCAGATATGAGAAATGCAAAAACAATTACACAGCTCCACTAACACGTAAACTACCCCAGCTAACGAGGAAATGATAAAAAATTACACACTCCACAAACACGTAAACTACCCCAGCTAACGAGAAAATGATAACCAAATACACAGCGAAACAACATTAAACTACCCCAGCTAACGAGAAATGATAAACAATTACACAGCTCCACATCACGTAAACTACCCCATCTAACGAGGAATGATAAAACAAATTACACAGCTAAACAAATGTAAACTACCCCCACAACGAGGAAATGATAAACAATTACACAGCTCCACAACTCGTAAACTACACACTAACGAGAAAGATAAACATTACACAGCTCCACAACTGCTAATACTACCCCCAGCTACGAGGAAATGGATAAACAATTCCACAGCTCCACATCAGTAAACTACCCCAGCTAATAGGAAATGATAAACAATACACCAGCTCCACATTCATGTAAACTACCCACGAATGAGAAAATAAATCATTACACAGATCCAACATCATGTAAACACCCCACTAACGAGAAATGAAAAACAAATACACGCTCCACCAACACGTAAACTACCCCAGCAAACGAGGAAATGAAAAAACAATTACACACTCCACACACGAGCTACCCCAGCTAATGAGGACATGAAAAACAATTACACAGTTCCACACACGTAAGCTACCCACTAACGAGAAATATAAACAATTACACAGCTCACAACATGTTAAACCACCCCAGATAACGAGGAAATTACAAACAAATTACACAAGCTCCACAACTAGAAACTACCCCAGCAACGAGGAAATGAAAACAATTACACACTCCACAACTAGTAAACTACCCCACTAACGAGGAAATGATAAACAATTACACGCTCCACAACTCTAAACTACCCCAAGCAACAGGAATGATAAACAATTTACACAGCTCCACAACATTAAACTACCCCAGCTAACGAGAAATGATAAACAATTACACATCTCCACAACATGTAAACCCCAGCTAACGAGAAATATAAACAATTACACATCTCCACAACAATACGTAAACTACTCCAGATACGAGAATGAAAACATACACAGTCCACACACGTTAAACACCCCAGCTAACAGGAAATGAAAAACAATACACAGCTCCACAACTTGTAACTACCCAGCTAACAGGAAAATATAAACAAATACACAGCTCCACAACAATGAAACTACCCCGCTAATGAGAAATGAAAAAAAAACAATTACACAGCTCCACATCACGTAAACTACCAGCTAACGAGAAATGATAAAACAATACACAGCTCCACATCAACGTAAACTACCCAGCTAACGAGGAAATGATAAAAATACCACAGTCCACATCACGTAAACTACCCCAGATAATGAAAAGATAAACAATACACAGCTCCACAACACTTAAACTAACCCCAGCTAACGAGAAATGATAAAAATACACAGCTCACAAACACGTAACTACCCCAGCTACGACAAAATATAAACAAATCACAGCGAAACAACATGTTAAACTAACCCCAGCTAACAGAAATGATAAAACAATTAACAGCTCCACATCACGTAAACTACCCCATCTAACGAGGAATGATAAACAAATACACAGCTAAACAACATGTAAACTACCCCAGCTAACGAGAAAATAAACAATTACACAGCTCCACAATCGAAACACCCAGCTAACGAGAAATGATAAACCAATCACAGCTCCACAAACTTTAAAACTACCCAGCTAACGAGGAATGATAAACAATTACACAGCTCCACTTCATGTAAAACTACCCCAGCTAATGGATAATATAAACAATTACACACTCACATCATGTAATTACCCCACGAATAGAAATGAAAACAATTACACACCACATCATAAAACTACCCCAGCTAACGAGGAAATGAAAACAAATACACAGCTCCACAACAGTAAACTACCCCACAAACGAGAATATAAAACAAATACACATCTCCACAACAATTAAACTACCCCAGATAACGAGCAAATAAAACAATTACACAAGCCCACTCACATAAAACTACCCAGCTAAGTGAAATGATAAACAATTACACAGCTCCACAACAGTAAACCACCCCAGATAACGAGAAATGACAAACAAATACACATACACAACACGTAACTACTCCAGATAACGAGAAATGATAAACAAATTAAACAGCCCACAACAAGTAAACTACCCAGATAACAGAATGACAAACAATTCACACAGCTCCACATCACATAAACTACTCCAGATACAGGAATGATAAACAATTACACAGCTCCCACAACACTAAATATCCCAGCTAACGAGAAATGATAAACAATTACACAGCTCCACAACACGTAAACAACCCCAGCTAACGGGAAATATAAACAAATACACAGCTCACACACGTTAAACTACCCCAGCTAACGAGGAAATGATAAAAATTACACAGCTCCACAACATGTAAATTACCCCAGCTAACAGAAATGATAAACAAATACACAGCTAACAAACATGTAAAACCCAGCAACGAAGAAAATGATAAACAATTACACGCGAAACAACATGTAACTACCCACTAGAGAAATTATAAACAATACACATCCACAACATGTAAACTACCAGCTTACGAGGAAATGATAAACAATGTATTTCAACTTTAATCTCTTAACCATCACTACAGGAGAGAAACCGCTTTGGTCACAACCCAACTGTGTTCTCTTCTTCCGGTGGAGCATTTCTGCGACTGTCCTTTCATGTTTAAAATGTTCATTTGTCGTGAATGTGTTGACATGATCTTTCCATGAAGGACGGCCCTTCTTAGAGCTCTGTTCAGACGCGGACGATGCCTGACCTCTTTCGAAACCACGTGACTGCTGGGGAATCTGCCGCGCTGCTGCTGGTGTCGTCGGAAGGTTGGTCGTGTACAATGGATTCAAGACGTTACCTACCCGAGTGATGT
>JAXMNL010001756.1:0-10326 GCA_035128595.1 Eptatretus atami
TAAACCAGATATAGTTTTTTCTGGTTTGTTTGTATTTTATAACACACATGAGGCGGTTTAAACCAATATAGTTATTTATTTATAAACACACGTGAGCGCTCGTAAACAGATATTAGTTTTTTTTTGTTATTTCATATATACAACGTAGGGAGTTAAACAGATATGTTTTTTGTGTATTTATTACAAAACACTCTGAGGTAAACCAGATATACGGTATGTTTTTTTTATGTTGATGTTATGTATTTATAACTATTAGAAATACAAACACACGTGACGGGGATAAACCAAGATTACACCACTGGTGTTTTTTTTTTGTAGTGATATATATATTAATAATTAACAACACATGAGAGAGTTAAACCAGATAATGGTATTTATATTAAAAGCACCACGGGAGCGTAAACACGTCATGTTCTAATATGTCTTTTTTTGTTTTTATTTATTAAACACACGTTGAGAATAAAACAGATATAGTTTGTATTATATCAAAACACTCGTGAGATAAAACAGATATAGTTGTATATTGATACAAACACTACACGTGAGATAAATCAGATATAGTGTTTATTTGATAACAAACACATGTGACCGTAGAGGTAAAACCCAGATCATAGTGATATTATACAAACACTCGTGAGGGTAAACAGCATATAGTTTTTTTTGTTTTATTTTACTACAAGACACACCCGTATGTTAAACGATTTATAAGTCATTTTTTGATGTTATATTTTTAACACACGTGATGGTTAGTTTATTTTTTAACAGATATAGTTTTTTATTTTTTATAAAACACACTTTTGTTTGTTGTAAATTTTTATTTAGCTGGTTGTTTGTGTTTGTCTTGTTTTGTTATTTATGAGTGGTGTTTTGTTCAATCACACCATGAGGCGGTCTGAAACAGATTTAAGTTTCTCTTTTGTAATTATAACAAAAATACATGTGACGTGTTTAAACCAGATATAGTGTTATTTATATAAAACACGTCGAGCATGCGGGTAAACAGATTATAGTGTATTTAAACAAATACCGTGACGGTGAGTTAAACAAGATATTAGTTTTTTTGTATTGATTTTATACAAAACAACTCGTGACGTGGGTCGGTAAACACAGATTATAGTGTATTTATTACAAATAACGTGAGAGAGGTAAACAATATTTAGGTTTATTAATAAAATAAACACCACGTAGCGTAAACAGATTATAGAATGTATTTATATATACAACTACACGTGAGGGTAAAACAGATATCAGTTGTATTATATTAAAACACACGTGAAGGGTGGGTAAACATAATTTTGATTATAGTTTCTTTTGTATAATTTATCAAAATATACACACTGTGAGATAAAACAGAATAGTACCAATTATTTATATAAACACACGTCTGAGGTGAGATTGTTAAACATAGATTATTAGCGTTAGTGTACACAAACACATGTGATGCGGGTTAAACAACCTTTATACGGTTTATTCTTTTTTGTAATTTATATAAACACACATGAGAACGAAACCACGAACTATATAGTGTATTTATAATAAACACACAGTTTGACGGTAAAACAAATTATAGTCTTGTATATATATACTACAACTTGTGAGGTGGGTAAACAGATATAATGTATTTTATTAACAACAACTCGTGAGGCGTAAACAGATTATAGTTGAGACATTTTTACAAACAACGTGATGGTAAACAATACAGTGTATAATATAAACACACATGAGGTAAAACAGATTATGTATATAATAACACACGGGAGGTAGAACAGAATGTTTTATTTTTGTTTTATATAAACACACGTGAGAAATAAACAGATAAGTTTGTATTTATTTTCAAACACTCGTGAGAATAAAACAGATTATAGTTTGTCATTGATACAAACACTCAGTGAGATAAAACAGAATAGTGTATTGATTACAAACACTCCGTGGACGTTTGAGGGGGTAAACAGATATAGTGTATTTATACAAACACTCGTGAGCGTAAACAGATATAGTGTATTTCTACAACACACGTGAGTTAAAACAATATAGTTTGGTATTATAAAAAAACACACGTAGAGGTAAAACAGAATAATAGTGTATTTATAAAAAACACGACGTGAGGAAACAGATAGTTGTATTTATACAAACACACATGAGGTAAACAGATATAGTGATTTATACAAACTTTACACGTGAGGTAAACAGATAGAGTGTATTTATATAAACACATTGAGTAACAGATATAGTGTATTATAACAAATACACATGAGGAAAACAGATATAGTTGTATTTATACAAACACCACATGAGGTAAAACAGACTTAGTGTATCTTATAACAAAAACAGCATGTGAGGGTAAACAGATTAGTGTATTTACAAACACATCGTGAGGTAAAACAGAATAGTGTATTATACAAATACAGTGAGGTAACAGGATATAGTGTATTTACAAAACACGTGAGGTTACAGATATAGCTGTATTTTATATGAACACACGTGAGGTTAAACAGATATAGTGGTATTTATACAAACACACATGAGTAAACAGAGTATAGTGTATTTTACAAACACTCGTGAGGTAAACAGATTATAGTGTATTTATATGAACACACGTTGAGGTAAACAATATAGTGTATTTATAAAACCACTCGTGAAAGTAAACAGATAATAGTGTAATTTATACAAACATTCGTGCAGTAAACAGATATAGTGTATTTTTATACAAACACTCTGAGATAAACAATATCGTGATATTTACTACAACACTCGTGAGGTAATCAATGATAGTGTATTTATACAACACACATGAGGTAAACAGATTTAATATGTAATTTATACAAATCACGTGAGGTAAAGCAATATCAGTTGTATGATCATAAACAACACGTGAGGGTGTAAACAGATAATAGTGATATTTATACAAACACTCGTGAGGTAAACAGATATTGTGTTATTTATACAAATTACACGTAGAGGTAACAGATATAGGATTATTTATAGTGAACACACGTTGAGTAATACAGATATATGTATTTATACAAAACACCAGAGTAACAGATATAGGATTTTAACAAACCTCGTTGAGGTAACGATTATAGGTATTTATATGAACACACGTGAAGGTAAACAAGATATAGTGTATTTATACAATACACTCGGTGAGTAAACAGATATATAGTGTATTTATACAACATTTGTGAGGTAAACAGATATAGCTGATATTTATACAAACCTCGTGAGATAACAAAATATAAATGTAATTTATGACAAAACCACTCGTGAGATAATTCAGATTAGTTCATTTATACAAAACACTCGTGAGGTCAAACAGATCTTGTGTCATTTATATCAACACACATGAGGAAACAGATATTGTATCATTTTTATTACAAACACACTGAGGTAAACAGATTATAGTGTATTTTAAGCAAACACTCGTCGAGGTAAACAGATATAGTGTATTATAAACACACGTCAGGTAAAACAGATATAGTGTATTATACAAACACACGTTGAGGTAACAGATATAGGATTTAATATTAACTTCACGTGATGGTAAACGATATAGTGATAAGTATATAAACACCACGTGAGGTAAACAGATATAGAATTGTATTGTATATATATACATGTGAGGTAAACAGATATTAGTGTTATTTATACAAACACTCGTGAGGTAAACAATATAGTGTATTTATACAAACACACGTGAGGTAAACAGATATAGTGTATTTATATATACACACGGTGGAGTAAACAATAGTGTATTTTATATAAACACACGTGAGGTAAACAGATTATAGCGTATTTATACAAAACACATGTGAGGTAAACAATTATAGGTATTATATATAAACAACATGAGGTAAACAGATATAGTGTAGTTATATAACACACGTGTGGTAATACAGATATAGTGTATTTATATAAACACACGTGAGGTAAACAGATATATGGTATTTTTAGAACAACGTGAGATAAACAGATGTAGTGTATTATATAAACACACATAGGTATTTATATAAACACACGTGAGATAAACAGATATAGTGTATTATATAAACAACTGAGCGTTAACAGATATAGATGTATTCTATATCAAACAACTCGTGAGATAAACAGATATAGATGTATTGTATATAAAACACACGTGAGATAAAACAGATAATAGTGATATTTATATAAACACACGTGAGGTAAACAGATATAGTGTATTTATATATACACCGTGAGATAAACAGATATAGTGTATTATTATAAACACACGTGGGTAAACGATTAGTGATTTATAAACACACGTGAGATAAACAGATTGGTATAATGGTAGTAAGTAAATTTATATAACACACATAGTTATTTATATAAAACACACTGAGATAAACAGATATATGTAGTTTATTATTAAACACACCGATGACGGTTAAACAGATATAGTGTATTTATATAAACACACGTGAGATAAACAGATATAGTGCTATTAAGTTAACATCACGTGAGGTAAACAGATATAGGTTTCATATAAAACACACGTGAGATAAAACGATATAGTGTATTTATATAAAACACACGTGAGATAAACAGATATAGTGTATTTATAACCACTCGTGAAATAAACATATATAGTGTATTTATACAAACACTCGTGAAGATAAACGATTGTAGTGTAATTATATAAACACAGTGAGGGTAAACAGCATATAGTGTATTTATATAACCACACGATATGGTAACAGATATAGTGTATTTATATCAAACACACGTGAGATAAACAGATATAGTTATTTTATACAAACCACTCGTGAGATAAACGATATTAGTTGTTTATTTACCAAAACACATGTGAGAATAACAGATTTAGTGTATTTATATAACACACGTGAGAATAAACAGATTTAGTGTATTTTATACAAACACACGCTGAGGTAAACAGATATAGTTGTATTTATACAAAACACACGTGAGGTAAACAGATAATAGTGTATTTATATAAACACCGTTGAGGTAAACAGATATATTGTATTTATATAGAAACCAAGGGAGGTTAAACAGATATAATGTATTTATATAAACACACGTTACGATAAACAGATAGAGTTCTGTATTTATTCCAAACACTCGTGCAGATAACGATATAGTGTATTTATACAAATATCGTGAGATAAAACAGATATAGTGTATTGATACAAACACTCGTGACCGTGAGGTAAAAACAGATTAGTGTATTTCTACAACACACGTGAGTTAAACAGATATAGTTGTATTTATAAAAACACACGTTAGGTAAACAGAAATAGTGTATTTATACAAACACACATGAGGGGTAAAACAAGGATATTAAAGTTGTATTTTATACAAAATACACGTGAGGTTAAAGAGATATAGTGTTTGATATGAACCACGTGAGGTAAACAGATTATAGTGTATTATACAAATACACGGTGAGGAAACAGATATAGTGTATTTATATGACACACACGTGAGTAAACAGATATAGTGTATTTATACAAACACACATGAGGTAAACAGATTATAGTTGTATTTATACAAACACTCGTGAGGTAAACAGATATAGTGTATTTATATAACACAACGTGGCAGATAAACAGATATAGTGATATTTATACAAACACCGTTGAGGTAACAGCTTATATAGTGTATTTATACAAACATTCGTGCAGGTAACAGCATTAGTGTATTTTATAACAAACACTCGTGAGGTTAAACAGATATGTGTATTTATATAAACACACATGACGGAAAAACAAGATATGGTGATATTTATACAAACACACGTGAGGTAAACAGATATAGTGTTTTATACAAACACTCGTGAGGTAAACAGATTATAGTGTATTTATTACAACACACAGTGAGTAAACAGATATAGTATTTATTACAAACACACTGAGGTAAACAGATTATAGTGTATGTTATATAAACTCACGTGAGGTAAACAGATATAGTGTATTTTATTATAAAACACACGTGGGTAAACAGATATAGCTGTATTATATATACACATGTGGGTCAGGATATAGTGTATTTATACAAACACTCGTGAGGTAAACAGATATAGTGTATTTATTAGCAAACACACGTGAGGTAAACAGATATGTGTATTTATTATATAAACACGTTGAGATAAACAGATATAGTGTATTTATATAAACACACGTGAGGTAAACAGATATAGCGTATTTACACAAACACCATGTGAGGTAACAGATATAGTCTGTATTTATATTAACACACATGAGTAAACAGATTAGTGTATTTTATAATAAAACACGTGAGGTAAGACAGATATGTGTATTTATATATACAACACGGAGGTAAAAGCAGATATAGGTATTCTATACAAACACTCGGTGAGGGAAACAATATAGCTGTATTTATACAAAACACGTGAGGTAAAGCGAGATACAGTGTATTTACATAAACACACATGAGGTAACAGAATCATATTGTGTATTTATATAAACAACGGGAGGTAAACAGGATAATAGAGTGTATTGTATATAAACACACGTGAGATAAACAGATATAAGTGTATTTATTCAAACACTCGTGGAGATAAAAGATATAGTGTATTTAACAAATACTCATGAGATAAACAGATATAGTGTTGATTACAAGCACTACGTGACCGTGAGGTAAACAGATATCGTGTATTATACAACACTCGTGAGGTAAACAGAAAGTTTTCTACAAACAACACGTGAGTTAAACACATATAGTGTATTTATAAAAACACACGTGAGGGTAACAGATATAGTGTATTTAATACAAACCACAATGAGTAAAGCAATATAGTGTATTTATACAAAACACACATGAGTAAAACAGATATGTGTTATTTATACAATATACACGTAGGTTAAAACAGATATAGTGGTATTTATACAAATACTCGTGAGGTAAACAGATATAGGTATTTATACAAACACTCGTGAGGTAAACAGATATAGTGTATTTATCACAAATACACGTGAGGTAACAGATATAGTGTATTTATACAATACACGTGAGGTAAACAGATATAGTGTATTCTAATATGAACACACGTGAGGTAAACAGATATAGTGTATTTATACAAACACACATGAGTGTAAACAGATATAGTGTATTTATACAAACACTTCGTTGGTAAACAGATATAGTGTCTTTATATGGAACACACGTGAGGTAACAGATATGTGTATTTATACAAACACTCGTGAGGTAAAAACAGTTAGTATAGTGTATTGTATACAACATTTCGTGAGGTAAACAATATAGTGTATTTATACAAACACTCGTGAGAGATAAACAAATATCGTGTATTTATACAAACACTCGTGGAGATTAATCAGATGAAGTGTATTTGATTACAAACACACATGAGGGTTAAACAGATATAGTGTTGATTTTATACAAATACACGTGGAGGTAAACAAGATATAGTTATTGTATGAACAATGAGGTAAACAGATATGTGTATTTTTACCAAACACTCGTGAGGTAAACAGATATAGTGTATTGTATACAATAACGTGAGGTAACGATATAGTGTATTTTATGAACACACGTTGAGTAAACGTTATAGTGTATTTATAGCAAACACACATATTAAACAGGATTGTGTATTTATACAAACACTCGTGAGGTAAACAGCATATAGTGTATTTATATGAAACACGTGAGGTAAAACAGATGATAGTTTATACAAACACTCGTGAGGTAACAGATATTAGTGTATTTATACAAACATTCGTGAGTAAACAGATATGGTATTTATTACAAACACTCGATGAGACCTAAACAAATATTAATGTATTTATACAACACTCGTGAGATAATCAGATATAGTTATTTATACAACACTCGTGAGGTAAACAGATATTGTGTATTTATATAAAACACACATGAGGAAAACAGATATGGGGTATTTATTACAAACACACGTGAGGTAAACAGATATAGTGTTTTACAAAACGTCGTGAGGTAACGATTATGTGTATTTATACAAACACACGTGAGGTAAAATGATATAGTGTATTTATACAAACACACGTGAGGTAAACAGATATAGTTGTATTTTATAAACTTCAGTGAGGTAAACGATAAGTGTATTTATATAACACACGTGAGGTAACAGATATAGTGTATTTATGATATACACACGTGAGGAACAGATATAGTGTATTTATACGAAACACATGTGAGTAAAGTTAGTGTATTTATCAAACCCTCGTGAGGTAAAACAAGATATGTGTATTTATACAAACAAGCTGAGTAAAAGATATAGGTATTGGTATTATACACACGTGAGTAAACAATATAGTGTATTTATTATAAACAGCACGTGAGGTAAACAGATCATAGCGTTTTATACAAACACAGCTGAGTAACAGATATAGTGTAATTTATTATAAACAAACTATGGAGGTAAACAGTTGTATTTATTATAAACACACGTGTGGCGTACAGATATAGTGTATTTATAGTAAAACCCACGTGATGGTAAAAGATTAGTGTATTATATAACACACGTGAGATAACAGATGTAGTGTATTTATATAAACACACATAGTGTATTTATATAAACCACGTGATTAAACAGATATATGTATCTATATAAACACACGTGTGGTAAACGATATAGTGTATTTATATAAACAGCACGTGAGGTAAAGATATAGGTATTTATATAACAACACGTGAGATAAACGATGTAGTGTATTTTATAAACACACATAGTGTATTTATATAACACACGTTGAGGTAAACAGATATAGTGATTATACAAAAACACTCGTGAGGTAAACAGATATAGTGTTTTTTCTACAAACACACGCTGCAGTTAAACGATATATGTTTTATAAACACACGTGAGGAAACAGATATTAGTGTATTTAAAAACACCAGCGTGAGGTAAACGATATAGTGTATTTTATACAAACACACATGAGGTAAACGTATAGGTGTATTTAACAAATACACGTGAGGTAAACAGATATAGTGTATTTATAAAACACACGTGAGGTAAACAGATATGTGTATTTAACAAATACACATTGATTGAGGTAAACAGATATAGTGTATTATACAACCACACATGAGGTACAGATATAGTGTATTATACAATACACGTAGGTAAACAATATAAAGTGTATTTATTACAAAGACACTCGTGTAGGTAAACAGATATTAGTGTATTTATACAAATACACGTGAGGTAAACAGATATAGTGTATTAATAAAATACACGAGGATAAGATATAGTGTATTTATATGAACACACGTGAGGTAGAACAGATATAGTGCTATTTATACAAACCACATGAGGTAAACAGATATTAGTGTTATTTTTTTTTTTTTTTAACAAAACTCGTTGAGGTAAACAGATATAGTGTATTTATGATGAACACACGTGAGGTAAAACAGATATAGTGTTATTATCACAACACTCGTGAGGTAAAACAGATATATAGTGTATTGTATACAAACATTTCGTGAGGTAAACAGATTATAGTGTATTGATACAAACACTGTGAGATAAACAAAATATCGTGATATTTATACAAACACTCGTGAGATAATCAGATTATAGTGTATTTATCAAACACACATGAGTAAACAGATATAGGTATTTATTACATACACGTGAGGTAAACAGATATAGTGTATTGATGATTGAACACACGTGAGGTAAACAGATATATGTGTATTTATACAAACACTCGTGAGGGTTAAACAGATATTGTTGTATTTATGACATAACACGTGAGGTAACAGATATAGTGTATTTATTATGAACCACGTGAAAGTAAACAGATAGTAGTGTCTTTATACAAACACAATGAGGAAAACAGATATAGTGTATTTTATTACAACACTCGTG
This sequence comes from Eptatretus atami, assembly GCA_035128595.1. NCBI lineage: Eukaryota > Metazoa > Chordata > Myxini > Myxiniformes > Myxinidae > Eptatretus > Eptatretus atami. The sequence goes on from JAXMNL010001756.1 coordinate 9,869, forward strand.
AGGTAAACGATATAGTTGTATTTATAATGAACACACGTGAGGTAAACAGAATAGTTGTATTATATAAAACACTCGTGAGCGTAAAACAGTATATAGTGTATTTATACCAAAACATTTGTGAGGTAACAGATTATAGTGTATTTATACAAACGACTCGTCGAGATAAACATAAATAATGTATTTTATACAGAACACTCGTGAGATTATCAGATATAGTTTGTATTTATTTACAACACTCGGTGAGGTAAACAGATCATTGTGTATTATATAAACCAGCACATTGAGGAAAACAGATATGGCTGTAACTTTATACAAACACTCATGAGGTAAACAAATATAGAAATTTTATACAAACACACATGAGGTAAACAAATGTAGATGCTTTATACAAACACTCATGAGGTAAACAAATATCGACACTTTCGACAAACACACGTGAGGTAAACGAACATCGATAC
>JAXMNL010001761.1:1204-14165 GCA_035128595.1 Eptatretus atami
ACTACATGTATGCACAAAGAATAATTCATGGAAAGATATAAAAATCAGTAAAATAATAATTATATCAAGATGAGAAGACACAGAAACCAAAATAATGACAAACATTCTATCATGACAAATAAATAAATCTCTCTGACTTGTTTGTGTCCTGTCTTTTTCATATTACCTGATTTGGGGACATTTCAACACATGTGAGGTGGTATTTTTTTAACTAAAAATCTTTTTTTTTTTTTTTTTTTTATTAAGCTGGTAATAAATTTTTATTTGTTTTTTAGTATTTTTTATAAATTTTAGTAAAAAATTTTTACTAAAAATTTTACTATTTTTACTAAAATCTACACCGCATCCCCTGGCCCCCCGTTACACTCCATAACGCGAGACCAAAATCCCCAATATATTACATTAATTTTTTTAACGACCCTCCGTCCCCAAACCGTCCCCTCCCACAACCCTTTCCTCCAAACATCAACTTGATTGGTCGGCCCGGATTCCTGTTCCTCACGATCAGCGAATCCTTGACTTGTGCACGTGTGGGTTCAAACAAATTTCACTTTAAAAATTACTCATCGTCACTAGTTACCCTCGCCAAACGAGAGGGAAAATTACATTTGGGACGGTTTAGATTTCGTAAGTATATTGATGACTTCCGTTTCTGTTTGGTTTGTTTTGTTTGTAATGTTTGTTACTTTTACGAAATCTAAAGATTTCGTAAGTATATTGATGACTTCCGTTTTCTGTTTTGTTTTGTTTTTGTTTGTTTGTATGTTTGTTTGTTTGTTTGTTTGTTTGTAGGCACGATAACTCGAGAACGGAAGAAGCTACCAATGTCAAATTACACACGTGATTCAGGAGGGTGATGGCAAGTGCCTGATTAGATTTTGGTCGAGAATCGGTTCAAAGGTCAGGTCACAGTGAGGTCAAAAATATTCGATTTTGAATGGTTTGGTAGCAGACATAACTCGAGAAACGGAAGAACTAACCAATGTCAAATTAGACCACTTGATCAGGAGGGTGATGGCTAGTGCTGATTAAAGATTTTGGTCAAAATCGTCAAAGGTCAAGGTCACAGTGAGGTCAAACATCCAAAAAATGATAACTCGATAACGGAAGAAGCTACCAAATTGTCAAATTACACCACGTGATTCCAGGAGGGTGGTGCCTAGCGCTGGATTAGATTTTGGTCAAAATCGGTCAAAGGTAAGGTCACAGTGAGGTCAAACATCCAAAACATTCGATTTTTGATGGTTCGGTACAGAATCATCGTAGAAACTTCTGGTTTGCATCGCTACCTTCTCTAAGAGACAGCTTTTATTAGACAAGTCAGAGGTCAAGTTGACGATTTAGTAAGTTACCAGTTCCCTAATGACTGCTTGTTTGTTTGTTTGTTTTGTTTGTTTGTAGGCACGATAACTCGAGAACGGAAGAAAGGCTACCAATGTCAAATTACACCAAGTGATTCAGGAGGGTGATGGCAAGTTGCTGATAAGAATTTTGGTCGAAATCGTCCAAAGGTCAAGGTCACAGTGAGGTCAAATATTCGATTTTTGATGTTTGGTACAGATAACTCGAGAACGGAGAAGCTACCCAATGTCAATTACACAACGGATTAGGAAGGGGGGTTGAAAATTTTTGGCAGTGCTGATTAAGATTTTGGTCAAAATCGTCAAAGGTCAAGGTCACAGTGGAGGTCAAACATCCAAAAAAAATGATAACTCGAGAACGGAGAAGCTACCAATGTCCCAAAATTACACCACCTTGATTCAGGAGGGTGGTGGCTAGCGCTGCTTAGATTTTGGTCAAAAATCGTCAAAGATCAAGGTACAGGAGGTCAAACATCCAAAACATTCGATTTTTGAATGGTTTTGGAACAGATCATCGTAGAAACTTCTGGTTTGCGTCGCTACCTTCTCCAGAAGACAGCTTTTTATAGACAAGGTCAGAGGTCAAGTTGACCATTTCGTAAAGTACCAGTCTATGACTGCTTGTTTGTTTGTTGTTTGTTTGTTTGTTTGTAGGCACGATAACTCGAGAACGGAAGAAGCTAGTGTGGGAAAAATTTATATTAATGTATTTAAATTATTTTTTTTTGTAACAAATGGAGTCTCAGAAATGTAACTTTTATGCTGCAAAGTTGAATTGGCTGTCCCTTTCTGCCCAAAAAGAACTTTTGCCCTAAATGATAAGAAATGTGTTGTTCTGGAGCAGAGTGACCGAGCTGATAAATGTAGCCGAAGTGGCTTTTCGTCAAAGGACACGTCTACAGTCCTGGGTGAATATCCCCAACCTCTCTCTCAGAAAGTATAAAAATGTTTTGAAATGTAAATTACACAGTGCAAGCACGTGAGGATGTATGGCATCTCAGTGCTTTGTACTCTTGGACTGACAAGTACCAAATTAGAATAAAACTGTCCTGATGTAATGTAGAAGTAAATTGGATCGGGTTGGTTGTAACTGTTAACTAAAATAAGAATAAATGGAATAGAACGTCAAATAATATACAATCAATTCTTAAGTGGGATTCTTAAGTTTCATCAATTAATCATTGATCTAAATCAATGGGATTCTTAAGTTCATTGTATGAAGGGTGACAAGTGTATGGTGTATCATTAGAAAATAAAATTGTTTTTCAACCAAGGAAGGGACTTGTGTGGACATAAGTTTTATCAGTGTCGATAGGGTTTTTGTAGGAATTTATAACCAATCGAACAACGTTAAACTCTGGCCTGAAGTCAAATAGGATTCCACAATCGGCCCAGTGAGAAATCCTCAAGGAGGAAACGATCAAATAAGGTGGGTTAAAAAATCCACATCAATACCAATGTCAAATTACATCACGTGATTCAGGAGGGTGATGGCTAGTGCTGAATTAGATTTTGGTCAAAATCGGTCAACGGTCAAGGTCAGGTGAGGTCAACATTCGAATTTTGATGGTTTTGGTAAAAGTAACTCGAGAACGGAAGAAGCTCCGAATGTCAAATTACACCACGTGATTCCATGGAGAGTGATGGCTAGTGCATTAGTTTTGGTCAAAATCGGTCAACGGTCAAGGTTACGGTGAGGTCAAACATTCGATTATTTGATGGTTTGGTACAGATCATCGTAGAAACTTCTGGTTTGCGTCGCTACCTTCTCTAGAGCAGCTTTTATTAGACAAGGTCAGAGTCAAGTTGACGATTTTCGTAAGTACGCGCAGTCTATGACTGCTTGTTTGTTTGTTTGTATGTTTGGTTTGTTTGTTTGTAGCACGATAACTCGAGAACGGAAAGAAGCTAGCCAATGTCAAATTACAACCACGTGATTCAGGAGGGTGATGGCTAGTGCTCGATTAGATTTTGTAAAATCGGTCAAAGGTCAAGTCAGGCAGTGAGGTTCAATATTAGATTTTTGATGGTTGGTACAGTAACTCGAGAACGGAAGAAGCTACCAATGTCAAATTAAAAACACCACGTGATTCAGGAGGGTGATGGCTAGTGCTGATTAGATTTTGGTCAAATCGGTCAAAGGTCAAGGTCACGGTGAGGTGAAAACATTCGATTTTTGATGGTTTGGTACAGATAACTCGATGAACGGAGAAGCACCAGAATGTCAAATTACAACCACGTGATTCAGGAGGGTGATGGCTAGTGCCTGATTAGATTTTGGTCAATCGGTCAGCGGTCAAGGTCACGGTGAGTGAAACATTCGATTTTTGATGGTTTGGTACGAATCATCGTAGAAACTTCTGGTTTGCGTCGCTACCTTCTCTAGAGACAGCTTTTATTAAGAAAGGTCAGAGGTTGGTGGGTCGGTGGTTTTTGTGTTTTTTCGTGGGGTTTGGTTGGTTTGTGTGGGTGGTGTGTTTGTTGGTTTTCCAAGTTGACGATTTTCCGTAAGTACCAGTCTATACTGCTTGTTTGTTTCTTTGTTTGTTTGTCCTCTGTTTGTTTGTTTGTCTTTCTGTCCTGTTTGTCCTGTTTGTCCGCACAGAATTTTTCATGTTTTTCTCCGCAAGTGCTTGTCGATTGAGACAAATTTTCACCACAGAGCGACTTCTCATGGAGAATGTTTTACTGGGCAACGGAGACGGTGGCCGAGTGACCGGGTAGCGGAGAACGGTGGCCAGGGATATGGTGGCCGTGGAGACGGTGGCCGAGTGGACCCGGTAGCGGAGATGGTGGCCCGACGTGGACCGGGTAGCGGAGATGGTGGCCGAGTGACCGGGTAGCGAGATGGTGGCCGAGTGCCCGGGTAGCAGAGACGGTGGCCAGGGATATGATGGCCGTGGAAGACGGTGGGGAGACGATGATAAACAACAACATCTGCTGGGTTTGATCAACACAAAAAATTATTTATTTTTAATTTTTTCATTCATTGGCAACAAGAAATTGTCTTCGTCTCTCAATTTGTTGAGCGTGAGGGGTCGATGACGTCACGGGCCGTGCCGAGCGTGAGATGTCGATGACCGGTCACGGGCCGTGCGAGCGTGAGAGGTGAATTGACGTCACGGGCCGTGGCCGAGCGTGAGAGATAGATGACGTCACGGGCCGTGCGAGCGTGGAGATCGATGACGTCACGGGCCGCGAAAGGCATGTCTCCCACGGTGTAATAAACACGATTTGGGTTTGAATTTCTATTTTTGAATGTTAACGAATGTGCCGGTGTAATAACACGAATCGGGTTTGATTTCTATCTTGTGAATGTTAACGTGTGGGACAGTGTTTAATATCGCCTGTCTATCTGTACAGAGTCCCGCTTCGTGAGGACAGAATAACACGAAATATGAGACACAAGACTCGGCACATTCCAAAGGCACCGTTGGCGATAAACCGGAAGTGATGTAAATAACGACGGTGCTGTGCCACGTGGTGACCAGAGGCCGATCTCGACTTCATAATTATTATTCTGGTTTTGGCTCCGGTTGGTAATTTAATCTCATCATTATTGAAGAATTTTAATCGTGTTGTAGTTTTTCTGCGTAACATAATTTCAAGAGAGAGAACTCATGTTCCTTCCAGTCTCCTCCAGTCCACAACGATGCCCGAGAATAGCGAGATCTCTCCGGTGAAGATCACAAACGACACGCCTGGGATCCACGAGCGGCTTCGATGGAGGAACACGGTCGATCGCGAGAGTCCTCCCTGCACACAGCGGGTCATGGTCGGTTCAACCCGAGGATGAGGAGTCTGGACCCGTACGTGACGTTCACTCCGTACCGACATCTTTTCTTCCGAAAAGTTTATTATTTACTTCATGGATTGTTGTGTTTCAGATCCTGTTGTGAAGGTGAAGGTCGAAGTCCGAGTTCGTCGATGATTCGTTCCCTCCGTAACGAAAGGTTGGAACCACAAACTCATTCTTCATGTTATCATCAAATAATAATAATAAGATATTACGAACTAGATATTACTAACAGATATTACTAACTAGATTATCTGGCGATCACAAAGTGAACACCCTGTCACCCACAAAGTGAGCCTTCATTACAGGAAACGTCCATGACTCCTTATCTCCTCAGAGAGGGAACCGTCCATGGACTCCTTATCTTCCTCAGAGAGGGACCATCCATGGACTCCTTATCTCTCCGGAGATGGAAATGTCCATGGTCGTATTCACCCGAGGATGGTAGTCATGGACCCTGGTACGTGACGTCGCTCCGAAAGCAAGATCTTTTGGTTCCTGGATGTTTAGTTTTGATGATTGTTTGTGTTTTTCCAGATTCTGTTCTGAAAGTGAGGTCGAAGTCGACGCCTTGATGATTGTTCCGTCCATATGAAGGTTTGAACGCAGCAAACTCATTCTTCATGTTCAACAGTAGTTTATTGTTTATCATGATAATTATCTATAATTCCAGCAATCTCTGTGTGTCTGTCTGTCTGTGGCGTCTGTCTGTCTGTGTGATTGTTCTGCGACCGCCGTTTTCTCACAACCACTGGTCCGACAACCACCTCAAGAGAGAGGGGGCGAGAGAGAGGGGGGCAATCACAATTCAAAGAGAGGGGGAGAGAGGAGGAGCGAGAAGAGGGGGCGAGAGGGGTGGGTGAAAGGTGGGGTGAGAGTGGGGGCGAGAGAAGTGGGAGCGAGAGAGAGGGGCAAGAAGAGAGGGCGAGAGAGGAGGGGGGAGAGGAGACTATGGGGGGAGAAAGGGGGCGAGAGAGAGGGGCGTCACAATTCTTCTATCTTCTTCGTTTGATATGTCACAATTGACGCTGGGGACCTGAGTATGTGGCCTTTTCGAAGGTTGATATCGTTTCTTCTTCTCGTTTCAAGCTGTTTCCGACAAGTGTTTCCCAGTTTGAAGCTTCTATATTGCCAGGTAATATTGCTGCAGGTATACCCATATTTGGCCAGGTGTTGCTGCAAGGTATACCGGAAACTGTGCCAGGGGGTCATTCCGTGCCAACGTCACCCTAAAAGGGTCCCAGGTCACCTCCCTCAGATTTTGCTGGAAAATTCTTAAAATGTAGAATCTATAGGCTCTACTTCCATGCAAAAAGATTAGCTTTCAAATTCCTCATAGTTTAAAAATTTCTATCTCCCAGAGACCTTTGAAAATTTGGCCCTAAAAAAATGCCAAATGTGAAAACGCCTGCATTTTTTTTTCCAAATCACTGGCTTTATAATTTTATAATGGACTCCTCTAGAAAGCTAATATGCAAAATATTTACTAAGTTGCTCCAAATTTTTTCAAATTATGGCATAGATAGCTTATGGGATGCATATTTTCTCAACTCTAGAGGAAGCTAAAAATGCTTTTTGGGCCAAAAAGAGGCCAAAGAGCTAATAAGGTAACTATAGGAGCCCTCCTGAAATATGGAACAACTTAGAAATTTTTTCCTCATAACACAGTGATATAGGGTCATTATCTATCCATGAGATACATTTTTGCTGGGATAATACAGTTAGGGTGATGAATTATCAAAGTTTTTAAAACAATAAAGCCCCTTGCCTCCGAGGAGCTCCTATAAATAGGAACCATTTTGTCCCTGGTTGGAACACTAATCAGTGGCTAGGGGGTTTAGGATCTTCATTTTTTTCTTAGAATTGCCTCATAAGATGTGTCTCTGACGCGAATAATTTATCTAACGCGCATGCCTTCCAATTATGTAAAATAATTTTTATTTACATGCACGTTTTTATAAATTATTTCATTTTATTCATATTCCAGAAGTTTGAAGAAAATCTAAATGACATCCAGGAAAGAGTACTGCAGCAATTTTATATAACTGGATACAAAATGTTCAGATGTGGCATCAGAATGTTCTCAGAAACATCATTACTCCTTTTTAGGAAGCCAAAATTATGCAATTGGGACCCACTGTACAAAACAAGATGAACTTGCAGCCGTGCGCATGAGGCTAAATTATTGCTGTCTTAATTAGAACAATTCGTCATAAGGATGTTATTTATTCAATAAATACAGCTAATGATTACTTTCGTAAGTGATTGCAAATTATAAAATTAGAACAAATTGATTAGTTAGAGTTAGCAGCTTTTTATTTACAGATAACAGCGACAATGAATAATTAGTAATTTTTTATACCTTAGAAAACTCTTCAATGACCTTTCAATCTTTTATGACATTCATTATCATGATTATCTAGCACGAGGCACAGAATTTTACATCTAATCTTAAAAACAGGTTTTGAACATGCTTAAAGTCATGCTGTGACAGTGGTAACTAACGTCACCAGATTTTATGTCAGGGGCGCTCAACCACACACAATAATGTCGATGTAAATGGCACCCAGCATATATCGTTCTTTTTTTCTGGAGCCCATGAGAATGTGTTTTACCCTTCCTTTGCTCATGAAGTTCACACAACACTATCATTGTTCTCATTATTTCTGTGAAAAGGTTCCCAATGGTTCCAATTTTCTTGTCGATAAAACAAGCAATATATTTCCCTAGCCTGCGTATACCAATACAGTTCAGTTAGGGTTGACTAATAACTGGGACCAGAGAGCTTTCGGTGTTCCGGTCCTGTGCATGCTTGTTGATGATTACAGCATTCAGAGAAACCCTTTCCTCATCTCCAAACGTGATGTGAGGAGATTGGGCAGGAAAACCATTGTTGACCGTTACCAAGCATGTTGTTGCTGCTCTGAAGCGCTCTCAAAGTGAGAGACTCCATTTGCATTTTGTTGATATCTTCTGCATGTCACATAATAAGAATTTGATGCATATGGTAGGGCAAAATACTGTCTCTGACTGAAAGTAATTCCGATTCTACCATGAAATATCAATTCTGTGCTTCTCTCCAAAACGCAGCCAACATTTTTAGCCCAACCACTTCTGCTTGATATAATAGGTCTTGTGACACATCCCTGGTCTTTAAATATGGTTTCCAACAGCTGCATCTACTGTCAAACTTGTGCCACTGGGCCAGGTTTTCCTGCATCCATTTCCTTTGGTTTCCTCCTCTCCATTTGTGTCCCAAAGAGACAAACAGCACAGACAGGTGACTGTGCTGCTCCTATGTGTTGTTGACAGACCCATTACTCCATCTAGTGGTATGTCATAACAAATGACTTCAAATAGAGAACTGTGGACATGTTTTTTCAATTAAAACCCAAGCATATGTTGGAATTATCATTACAAGAATTATTTTTGAAATAAAAAATGAACTTATAATTATTATTATGAGAAGAAGAATCTAAGTTGTTACATGACCTCAGTTAATGCCCCCTGCATATTCACCATTTTGGTCAAAGTGGCATTTTCAAACTTCCTACAGATAGAAACATATGCATTTATCAGGCATTCTGATGACAGATCCTTAAATTGCATAGCCAGTTTATAAATACTGCAGTATCACTTTGCTAGAGTGTTCAGTTTCAGATTTATAAGCTCATGAATATGAAAAAAGTGATAATTATAAAAAAACGTGCATGTAAATAAAAATTTATTTTACTATGAAGCCATGGGTGTTAGATAAATTATTCGCGTCAGTAGACACATCTTATAATGAGGCATCTTTAGAAAAACAAGGACAAATGTGTCCGAGCAGCGTCCTAAAGATTTTGTCGGCTAAAAAAAAAAAAATGTTTTCATTTTTTTAAAAAAACAACAACAACACAACAACTTCCGATAATTTCGTCACGTGCCTTGATTAAGCCAATAGCGAAACGCGTTCATAATGTATTTACGTATTACGAATATATAGTATATTTACGAAATAAATAATGTATTTTCCAAATTACAATACGATAAATGGAATAATCTTTAATAGTAACGTGACTTTTCGAAACTTTAAGCAAATGTCGGAATATATTTAAAAGTTCATGATAGACGCTCTCAAAAGGCACCGTCTATTGTGAGGATGTTACATGTGCTCAGTATTTAAGGAGATCCGGATCTTGTATATACAAGAGCCAAGTCCTAGAGATTAAGGTTTGTATTCACAGAGAAGAAGAAGAACAACAAGAAGAAGAAGAAACAACGCCGAGCTCTCTATGAGCAGCGTTCGCTACGCGAGACGCTGCTAAAAAATGAAGATCGTAACCCCTAGCCACATGGTCAAACCAGTGACAAAATGGGTCCATTTAGAGCCCTCGAGGCAGGGCTATGGTAAAACTTTTATAATTCATCACCTAACTGTATTATCCAACAAAAATGTACTATGGATAGATAATGACCCTATAATCACTGTGTTATGAGGAAAAATTCTAAGTTCCATATTTTCATGAGGGCTCCTATAGTTTCACCTTATTTTAGCTCGTTTTGGCCCGAAGCCATTTTAGCCTTCTATAGAGTGAGAAATATGCATCCCATAAGCTATCTGATGCATAATTGAAAAATTGGATGCCAATTAGTAAATATTTGCAATATTCACTTTCTAGAGAGTCCGTTATAAAATTATAAGCCCCTGAAGTTGAAAAAAAATGCGTTTTCACATTTGGCATTTTTAGGCCAAATTTCAAAGTCCTGGAGATAAGATATTTTTAAAACTATGAGGAAATTGAAAGCTATCTTTTGCCTGGGGTGGAGCCATTAAAGATCTACGTTTAAGATTTTTCCAGCAAAATCTGAGGAGGTGACCTGGGAGTTTTTGAAATTCAGGTGAGTTGGCACGGAATGACCCTGGTGTGTACTTGGCAGCTCCGCTCGGCTGTACCTGCTCCGTTAAGTTAACACAAGTACGCATTGAGGGCACGAAACTCGCTTGGTGCGGTCAATCCACCGGAAACGGAAACACGTGAAGTAGTGTATCCTTTCTAAGGATTGGCAGTAACCAATCAGCGTTCGTGGTGGCTTAGCAAACTCGCCGGCACGCAGTTATCTGTGGCCGCGCCTCAAGGACGGCATTCTGGAGGGAGCCGAGTGCTTCCCCTCGTCGCAGCCTCGAACACCGGATCCACAACAATATCAACAACCAAAGTGTCTTTTGGAACACCCTGTAGATCTTTCACATCGATCGTTTTTGCCTTATTTATTTTATTGGTAAAGGATAAGTTTAAGTTAACTGTTAATTTGAGTAAAGTTATCTGATTTAATTGGCGCTGGTGACGTATGTGATTGTAACAATATCTTGATTCAATCATGTTGAAGTAATTTATTTTTTAATGATATTTTTTTTTTCAGATCATGTTGTGAAAGGAAGATCAAGTCTGAGATCGTGGATGAATCGTCCTCTCAAGACAAAGGTGTGAACCTCATTTTTATCAATAACTAGCGTGGACCGGCTCGCTACGCTCACCTCTCCACACGTCGTTGCAGAGACTGACGTCACAGATTTCCTGTGTTGTCATGATTTACACCAATCATCCAAACATTATTTCTACAAATAATTGTAACGTTGGTGATATTTATTATATTTACTTGAAATTTCATTGTGATATAAAGAAGGTCCAAGTGGTCGAAGTGGTCAAGGCGAAGCTCTCTAATCTGTCTGAAGGTGTAAGGGTCCAAATAGTTGTTAAGATCTGACGTCTTTTGGGTCTTTGGCTTTTGGGTCTTCGGAGCTTCAGCATCTTTTTGGGTCACTGTGGCTTTTGGGTCTTCTGGTTCATGTGAATTTGTAAACAATATCTTATTCAATCATGTTGAAGTAAATTTTATTTTTAATGATATTTTTTTCAGTATCATGTTGTGAAAGTGAAGTCAAGTCTGAGATCGAGGATGAATCGTCCTCTCAAGACAAAAGGTGTGAACCTCATTTTTATCAATAATAGCGTGGACCGCTCGTTACATACACCTCTCCACACGTCTTGCAGAGAAGATGACGTCACAGATTTCCTGCGTTGTCATGATTTACACCAATCATCATCCAAACATTTATTTCTACAAATATATTTGTAACGTTGGTGATATTTATTATATTACTTGAAATTTCATTTGTGATATAAGAAGGTCCAAGTGGTCGAAGTGGTCAAGGTCGAAGCTCTCTAATCTGTCTGAAGGTGTAAGGGGTCCAAATAGTGTTAAGATCTGACGGTCTTTGGGTCTTTGGCTTTTGTCTTCGGAGCTTCAGCATCTTTTGGGTCACTGTGGCTTTTGGGTCTTCTGGGTCATATGTGAGTACATGTCCATGCACATTTTTTTTTTATTATTTTGCACTCTAACAATTTTAATGTTTTTGTTGGAAATCACTTAAAACATGTAGAAATGCAAAAAAAAAAAAATCAAAATATTTTTTCAAAAGGCCACCATAGCGGCCATATTAGACTTTGACCAAGTCCAAAATCTAATGCATGGTTCTTGGACCATGACATACCTAATCCCCCACCAAGTCACGAACGAGTGATATCATATCAGCACGAGTAGATAAACCCATATCACGCGATTAACCATGTGATGATTTGTTTATCATATACCTTGACCATACAGAATTCAAATTAAAAAAAAAGGATAATTTTGAAAAAAGTATAATTTTGAAAAAAAGTTTTATTTTGAAAAAAAAGTTATTTAAAAAACAAGTCAAATTAAATTAAAAAAAAAATGAAAAAATTTTTTTGAAAAAAGTTCTATTTTTAATAAAAAAAGTAAAAATTTTGAAAAAAGTTATATTTAAAAAACAAGTTAAATTAAAAAAAAAATGAAAAAATGAAAACTAGATCGACGCGCATGTAGAATGCCAAAAATAAAATCGAAATTTTTTGAAAAAAAAGTTGCAAAATTTTCTTTTTTTTTCTCTAACAATTTTTTTTTTGGGGGGGGGGTTGGAACACTTAAAACATGTAGAAATGCAAAAACAAAAATTCAAATATTTTTTAAATGGCCGCCATAGCGCCATATTGGACTTTGGCACCAAGGCAAAATCTAATGGCATGATCCTTGGACCATACCTAATCCCCCCACTAAGTTTCGTCGAAATCCGTCGAGGAGTTTTTCCGTAATACTGTTCAACAAACAAACAGACAGGGGTGAAAACACAACCTCCGTCCATCTTCGATGGCGGAGGTTAACAAAACAACGGTCTCTCACAATGATTCAACTTCCCCTCTTCGCTCGGTTCTTTCTTCTTCAAAATCTTGTTTCAATTCGACCTTTCTTTCATCCCTTGTATAAAAATTCCTCTGTTACAACCTTTCCTTTCTCACTCTGTATTAATTCTTCTGCGCTTCATCCATCTTACAATGTATTTCAAGGAATCTCTGATCTACAAATTAAAAAATATCCCATTTTGCAACGCTTGTTCATCTTCCTCATTAATTGTTTCTTTTTTCCAACTTCAGTGCAAATTCATCCACCTCCTTAAATCTACCTCCTCTCACTTTCTTCCTGTAATACCCCTCCCTACTCCTCCTATCTTTCCCCCCATCCTTGCATTACTCACTGTCTCTCCATTACGAACAATCCTCCTGCTGGTATCCCAAACTGTGTGGTTTCAAACATCTGTGCGAGTTGCTAAGCAACCACGAACGCTGATTGGTACCGCCAATCCTGCCAGTTTCCGGTGGATTGACCGCACCAAGCGAGTTTCGTGCCCTCGATGCGTACTTGTGTTAACTTAACGGAGCAGGTACAGCCGAGCGGAGCTGCC
>JAXMNL010001763.1:4313-16326 GCA_035128595.1 Eptatretus atami
TCGTCATTATTTTTCCATCAACACAAACCTGTTATTGTCTCTTTCTTAGTCCCCTACCAGTTTCACCGGATGTGTCTCTATGTTTGCTCTCTGTCTGTCCGTCCATATTTCTCAGCTGTGGTTTTTCAAACTTTTTTTCCCCCCATACCCTTCATCATGTTCAACTGAAACTTAGTGCATGGCATTCTTCTGATAAGGTAAGTATGTAATGTACCCCCTTGGCTATAAAGCGAATACGTTTAGAAAGCTGAGAATACAAAATCAAGTTAAAACACATCAAACAGTTTATGATAAGATCTAAATTGTCCTGAATTTCACACAAAATTAAGGTTGTGAAAGAAAAAAGATCCAAATTTGAGGTTCTTGTTTGAAATTGAGACCGAGGGTGGAAGAGTCATTACACCCCACACACGAAGTGAAAAGCAGGGTTAAGCAACTGCTTCATGTCCTATCTGTCCGTCCGTCATCCATCCGTATTCGTTTAGTTTATGATCGAGGAACAGCCATGTAAAATCAAAAGTGTTATGTTTTGAACAATGAATCGGTCAATCATAAAAGATGGGCCGAAAGCTGGAACTTTAATAACAACACTTTCTTCCGGAAATTATTCTGTTATTATCGAAATCTTAACATTATGTGTCCATGTATTACACAGGTTGAATGGGATTCCAAAAACGAAATATAGATGGATTTTCAGAAGAGGAAATCAATTGACGTCCACAATCAGCAGCGTTCGGCGGCCAAACCGACGTGCAAGGGTCCCCCAGACGACGTGCTTTACTTAACTAAGTCCATGTAGTTAGGAACGTTGTTCACTAGCATTTACCGACTTTTATCCTGCCATGTTGTAATCGTGATGGAGGTTAATACAGACGATGAATGATGTCAAATCGCTCATGTTACTCATCCGGCACTATGTGTCAGGCCAACAGATCTAAAGCGATTGCCCGGTCTCAAACGCTAAACCCGACGTGCACACCAGACAACGCACCGAATATGAAGTGAGCTGTTGATTGCGCGGCAAAACAATCCAAAGAAACTCGTTAACCCACGTATTTTGAACCGTCCTGTCCCGCTTTCCCCCAATCGTTAAGATGGGCTATCTGTGAGTGATATTAAGACAAGTCTGCCGTTTAAACGTCGGTATTTTGGTCTCAATTCATCCCAATAAGCATCACAGGAGGAGTGGAGACAATATTTTTACTCTGTCTGCCGCCTGGCAATCAAAACAAAATGGAAAATCATTCCGAGCAGGACTTTACTGTTTTTGAGGACGTCATTATGGACGCATACACAGGCACGAAGAATAAAGTAACGTGTTAGATTTGGGTGGATGTAAAAGCTGCGGGAGAAAAGTGGTGGTAAACAAAAATGAAAAACTCGAAAGTTGAAACACTGTGATGGATCGTGTTCCTGACTGTTCCCAGAAAGAATGTATTAGGCTCCTGGTTTGTGATGGAAGAGTAATATACAAAGGTTTGTGAGAATAGGAAAGGCTGTTTGAATGAGGGAAGAAGTACCCTTATTGTGGGGAGATAGTGGTGCGGGTTCTCGAACCGCGTGCATCCACATAAAGTGGTTCCAAGACAGGTTATTCCATTAATATACCTTGTAGATATCCTTTTCCTTTGTTCTAGCGGGAACATATAGGGTGCGTGCGTTGCGTTGCGAGGATCTCATAGCTAGTTTGCTCACATCATTTCTTCATCATTTCATTTCTAACTCATACTACTCTTTTCTGATTATCCTGAAGGTAAAAATCTTGAGCCAAGTGCAACCCTCACTGTGAAGATGGGTTCCTTCAGCAAAGGCAAGCAGGCTTACCTGGACCACACTTTCCGTAAGAACGCACAGTCACACGAGCCCACGTGTGCAACGGAACACGTTCCAGAGGAGGAACGGAAGAAACAGCACCCTGAAAAAGGTGCCAAACACCAAACAATGAGGATCGACGCACAGAGCTCCCCGTCCTCAAGCGATCCTCAATCGGGCCTATAATTGAAGGCAACACCACGCCACGTTTGCATGATATGGCGCACATCTCTCAACCCATTTCTGACAAGTTTATTCGATCAGGTTTCATCCCGCGCACACGACCAGAGAATCGGCGAACCAGAGCGCTAGTCCACATTGCGTAATAGGCGGATCTACGCACATGAACGGAATGGTGCTTGGAAGGCAAGACGAATGGACACACATCTTAACTGTCCCGTGCATGGTTCCGCCATAAACATCATACCCTTGGGTCTGCTGGCCGCCGCGGATGTTTTCCCCACAGACGGCGAAACGTCTTCCTTGCCTCTACCGGCAGCCGGGAGCTGGATCGGACGGAAGGCATGTTGTGCAACCTCGGGGCCGCGTGGCCAACACGGACAGGCCCCGCGTGACCCGCCCTGGTCGGGGGCAAAACCCGAGCAAAGACATGAAGGGAACCCCTCGTCCGGTCGTAAAGGGCAGGCCCGGGGGTTCGTGCAAGGGCAATCAGGCGCGGAGTTCGGTGGTGGGATTTCCCGTGTCTGTGTCCGTGGAAGGTCGGAGCGGGAATATTTTTTGCGGCCGTGGGGTTCATCTTGCGGAGGTAATGTTTGCAGTTTCCGCCATCGGACTGGGCCCCGCACAGGGGGGTTTTCGGGGCCCACTTAGTCAGCAGCGCCCCGATTTCGGGTGACGACAAGCAACCGCATCGGGGTGGCCCTGCCCCGCGCGCAGGGCCTACAAGGTTCCGAGAAGGAGCCCTTCGTCGCTCTCCTCCTGCCTCCTCCCGTCAAGCTGGAACTTCGACTTCCGCCTGCTGTCCGCCAATCACTTCGACTCCGACGCACTCCTTCCCACCCACACAACGCTGACTCCCCACCCACCTGGTTCCGCGACCACTTGTCCGTTCCTCGGTTGACTCCATCTCTCTCCAATCTAAGGCCATCCTTCACGCCCACCCTCGATGCGAGCATTAGCCTCGATACATAAGCCCCCGCGCACCACTGTCCAGGGGCAATACAGCACCCAGGATCATTCCCCGGAACGTTTGGTGGCGCGTTCGGCCAATCAATTATATCAGTACCGTAGAAGACGCGTAGCCTCAACTCCTCTCCTGTTCTTTGCTTCATGCCCATCGGTTTCCTGTGTGCTGTGTGTGGCCGTTGGTGTGGTGTATGTGCCCTGTCTATTTAAGTTAGCCTGCAAAGATTATTATTATTATTATCATTATTTGGTTATTATTTTTTCGTGATCGTCCTGCTCTGCGGTCCCGCTTTCATAGAGTTCCTTGTTATTCCGCACCACACCTTCTTTCCCCTATCCTCTGCCTGCACACCCCCAATAATCTATTGATCGTACACAAAATATACGCTTCCTTGGCCCCATTATAAAATAAGTGATGAAAAAGAAAATGTTCCCCAGCCTCGTTTTTTTGTCTTTTTTTCATTGATCAGCAATGGGTTCCGAGTAACTAGCTGTAAGCCGGGACTGTATCACAGTGGTCCTCGTGACTTGGCATGTCGCTCGGCTGCCTCCGATCTGGTAAAGTTGGGACCGGTCCCCGGACAAGGCCCGTACCGAGGGGCGTGTTCCGGTAATAATCACGTGATACTTTGGTAAACCGGTAACCCATAGAGCGGAGATGCCTAGTTCACGCGGTTTGAGTTATTGGCGTCCACCGGTCCAGTTTTTCAGGCCGCCGCGTCACGGAATTGGTCCATGTGCGACGGGCCCCGACAATTTCTGGGGAAGTTCCCTGGTGGAGAAGCGAGATAGCTTTTTCCCTCGTGGGTCCTTCTTCACCGACCCAACAATATTAACTGCCAGGGAGAGATTGGGTTCCAAGAAACAGGGGGAAAGAGAGAACAGAAGAGGAAGTTTCCCCTTGATCTGTCCCCAGGAATTGCTTTAATCCGGTTGCGAGAATCCCATTAGTAAGAGTGATGCTTGGACCCTCTCAAAATGAAGGGTAATATCCCCTTCATGAAAAGGTTGGGGAGAACAGCATTTAATGGACCAGGTTGAACCCATAACAGGGGGTGGTGCCCAGTGTATTCTGTGTAAGATGATTCTGAGATTTGTAGAAATGAAAGGGGTTTTAGACGTCAGGAGGCATTTGAGTGCATGAGGAGAGAAGTTGCCAAAATAGTTTGGAATAAAGTAAAAGCGCGTTGTAGTATCAGGAAACGGGCCAGCCTTCAGGAGAAATGCACCAAACAAACATCTTCACCAATGTCCGACGTGATTAGATATCAATTAACCATATTCACCATACGGGTTGGTTTCTGCTTCACCAAGACTGCAACTGAAACTGGAATGGAATATTTATTTTGTTATCTTCCCTTTCAGTTTGTTTGAAGTTTCATATTGCAAAATTGAGCCACAAAGAAGTCATGGTGTGTGAACAGCACTCCAACCCATATCCACTGCCACTTGGTTGATCATTACCCACAATGAATCTGTTTTCCTGCTCCTCTACTACCCTTCTCACCCCATTCCTTCCTTTTCTGTATTGCATAAAAATGGTTTTTTTCGGTTGGCAAGAGTTACACGATAAGTATACAAAGACGACACTGGTGTAGTTGGTTTACTTTATATCTCCGATGCACGATGTTCAACTGTGCAAAATATTGCAAAAGGCAGAAGCCAGCTTGGAAGGAGAAGAACATATTAAACATGGAGCAAAGATTGTAATTGGTTTGAAAGATTTTACAATTTGAGTCATTATATTGGTTTGGTCATATTCCCAAAACACGTTCATCAACATGCAGACCTGATTGCTAAAGTCTTTTTTCAGCTCACTGCTCCATGATATGCCCCACCCCTGGCCTTTTTCAGTTTTCCCCACACAGCAAAGTTGGCTAAGAGAGTGAAGTTGCACACATCAACAGAAACACATTAAGGGCAAGAACGATGGAATTTTTTCATTTCTTCAGAAACACGGTCGAGGAAAAGGTTGTTTTTTGTTTTGAAAGATTTGGATGTTTCTGTTAAAACACATGATAAAGATTAAAAACTGTTTTGCAATCGAAGGTCTGGGAGCAAGGGACGATTATTGAGGAAAGTTTCGAGGATGACAATGAGAATGGTGTGCACCGCATAATTTGAAGTCTTGAAGGGGGAGAATGTGATTGAAAATAGTTTTTCCTCGAGGGCAAGTTTTTGCACAAATGGTGTAAGAAAGAGGAATAAAGGGTGGAAAGGGTTGTGTTGGGAAAGTGAATACTTTTAGTTGAACCAGGAAAGGCTAACTTGGAAAGAACTCCTTGTCTGTACGGAGGAACGGGGATTGGTCAGAGGGTGAGTGAAGGAGGCGAAAGCTCGACGGCAAAGCCCTCAAATATGGGAAGCGTTAGACATGTTTGCTCCATATGTGCAAGAACACATCCCCGTCTCTGGTTTTTTTCTCTTTCAGTTCAAGTGGTTCCCTTTGTTGTTGTCCAACTATGTCATGGTGGAATACGTGTTAACCCCTCACTCTTCAGACCCCTTTGTCCTTTGATAGGCCCACAAGAAAATGAAAGGAGTCAACCCATCTGCCATGTGAGAGGACTGGCCCATTTGTTTCTCCAGCCTCATCGACGTGAAATAATGAAATGGAATAATGTTGAGCCAATATATTCCCAAAATCAGAATCAGTTTTGGGTGCTGCCATCTCAATCACGGCGTGGAGTGTGCAGAATCAAAAACGGATCCTCCTGGATCTGTGGAATATAAAACTCTCATGCATCTCCTTGAAAAACGACGGCAGAACACTTTATAAAACGAACGAAGTTTTTCAGGATTATTTTGGAAGATGGAGTGTGCAGCCTCAGTGTTGGTAAACAGCTTTTATTATGATCCACATCATGGCTTGATGTTGAGGCGCTAAAAAATCAAGACTCTTGAAACCACTCTAAGTGTCTGACTAAATTAATTAATCTGCTCAAGTAAAAATGGGACTTGGAAATGGACAAAAACGGGATTTCAGGCAAAATGAGTCAGAAAGCCTCACCTCCATTCAACATACTTTCCCAGAATGAGGGAGGCACTCTTGTTAAACGCCGGACTTTCATGGAAACCGTCAAATAAGGGCTTCCCCTGTTGGAAACAAGACAGTGGAGCCACAAGTTAAGATGACACAAGAAACTTCACCAAGCACTTACAACATGTAACAATGCAATTTAGTGTGACCGCAAATGAGAAAAAGTAGTCAACAGGTGAAGGATCAAATGTGGGTTCCTTTCACCCATTCATGATCATTTCCTGTAAATATTTGGGCAAACCACCCACCTCATCAGGAATCGATAAATAATAGGAAATGTTTTCGTTTGCATGGCCAGTGAAATTAGAATCCCAAATTAGGTGGAAGGTGGACTAAAAGTTGAAGAACTGAATTGAGAATTTATGCGATAAAGGACACTCCCAGGTCGCCACACTCCCGATTGGCAATTGAAATAAAAATAAAATTGAATTTGAGTGTAAAGCGACAATTTTCTATTGAAAGACTAATGCAATCAAAAGGGAGCTGACAGTGGCCTGAAAAGCCACAGAATTGTCGCAGACCCTCGCTCAAAGCCTTGTCTCGGCCTGGGTTGGAAACTCGGCCCCAGCTTCAACTGTCAACCTTGGTGACCCAGGCAGGGTGATTCAATGTTTTGTGTTGGCTGTACCTTGACGGATTGTAAACTGGAATCCCCATCTGCCAAAGATTAGTTGGTTGGATGTACAAACACCAGATTCTTGGGCTAAAGTCGCCAGCAGCCTGGGCAATTACAAGATTGCCTGCTCAACTAACTTGCTGGGAAGGCAATGGTAAACCATCAGTTACCCTTGCCTCAGGAAGGTGGTGGGCTGAAGCAGCCACCAAAGCTGTGACAAAAGTATGAAGAGTACGGATCAAAAAGGGGTGGTTTTTGCAACTGAAACTTTGGTTTTTGTTTGAAGTTTAAGAAAAGTGATTATTTGACTGATAAGTGGAGAAAATTTCCATGCCCACAGAGCAATTTAAACCTGTTTTGATCCGACTGCGGATAATTGAAGTTGAATCTTGTACTTACGAATTGTTTTTATTTTAGTTGACTTTTCATCATCTCAGCTTCTTACGGAAGGCTACAAAAGAGAAGAAATATTTTTAAAATATTTAAAAAGAAAGAAAGAAAAGAGGAAAGAAATTGGAACAATTCATTCAAGAGAATGTATGAATGGTTATTACTTAGACCCCTCATTGCTCTCCCACAACATTTATTCGGCACAAGAAGAAACTCGCCCAAGGGCCAATAGCATGTAGAATAATCCATCAAGATAAAAAGATGTACCAGGAACAGTTCAAGAGGTAAATTTAAACTGTATTGGTTCAGCAAGTTTAACAGCCATTTATTCCATGTTCAACAGGAACATTACCTTCTTTGGACACCTTTCACATAAATTGCTTCCTTCACAATCACTGAAAAGGAGATGAACAAGGGGTTTGCCATGAGAAGATCTTGGTTACAATAAGTGGAAAAAGCGGATAAAATTTATAGTAGAATCGTGGTTAGTCGATGATATACAAGATGATTGTATCAAAAATTTATCACAGAAGTCTAAAGGAGGAGCTAAAGAGCAGAAAAGGACTTTACATCGATGGAGGTTGATGAAAGAGAGAATAGATAAACTATTGAATGCTTGTCAGTGACGCATGAACAGGCTATGGTGGGAGAACTTTTGTGTTCTTCAATGGAACAGGTGTGATAACGACGCTGTAAGAGTTTTGCCGTCCGAGTCTTGTTCAGGCACATTACGGAAGAAGAAGACGATTTTCAGACTGATGGATAAGAGTCGTTCGAAAAATATCGATCGCATGGCAATTATTGATGTCCCTAACAAGCGCACCACGCAAATAGACTCATAAAAAATATGCATGACATATTCCATGTGGTAACTTGACATGTTGATACCGATTCCATTTTTTGTCCATGGAGGCAGTTTTCGGAGAAACAGAGGTTTCCCAGATGTTTACCCTTGTTTCCCCAACTGATTGGCTGCCACAGATAACATGACTATTGACATCAGTAAGATTGTTCATTGTAAATATCATTCCTTGGGTGATGAGTGCGCACCTGTGTGGAAAAAATTGGTCGAATCGAGAGAGTGAAGCCAGATTGGAGAGAAAACGTAGCACAGGAGACGCGGAGGACACACATATATATACTAATACATCCGGCGGTTTCTTGTGTGCATCATTTGAGTGGCATAAAGAGATAGGAAGGGGAAGGAGCTATGGCTGTTCAATGGGTTTCGCCCGAGTAGTATTTTGAACTGAGAATTGTCTTGACGAGCCAGCCATCATCTTCACAAGATGTACATGTTACGTGTCCATTGATCACAATGCTTGATTAATCTTCTCCAGGAAATGATGTGGGGCCTGACAAGTCTCAAGAAAAAGCACCTGTTTTCATTGGAGAACACGAATGAGGGGGAGACAATTCAGAATGGAGGAGAAGTCCATTGATTGCCTTTGCTCCGTCATTCTTATGTTTCCATGTGTTCCCGTGACCCTACAGCGCCCTGGTCAAACGCTGGGGTATGTGTGTTCGCTGTGTGCTGTGTAGGGATCGTGCGTCAGATGGAGCTGTTGCCAGCTTCCGAGAAGGTGAAAGGAAAACACTAGGAAGTTTATAGGCCACAATGTTGTGACCTCTTGCTTCATGAAGTAGGACCGTTCTTCCTGTGCTTGTAGAGGCGGATCGCACAGACCTTCCCGCTCTCCCAATTTTGGAGATAGATCCCCAGTTCGGCATCTGAAGAACGAGGGCAACCAGGCTGCAGAGCAAGTCCTTTGGGAAATAGAGAAAAATGGGAAGGTGGTCTGTTTCAATAGGTTAGTTCACATTGAACGGTCAATAATGCTGCATGCATGATTTCATGGTAACCGATGGGCAGAGAGTCGGTGCTGCTTGAAAGGCAGGGTACTAGAGTGCCCAGCAAAGTGCCTGGTAGAGGTCACAGCTTGCCGGCCTTCAGGAAGTCAGGGGAAGAGAAATTTTTAAATTGTGGTCATGTGGCCCGCAATAAGTTTCGGACTGATTTTCAGACGGAAGGACAAACGTGGGGATCATTAAACGTCGACCGGACTCGGATGGCGGCCATCCAGAAGATGAGGTTTCGCTAGTCCGACGTCCATGGGGATGGCGAGGGACGGCACACCATTGTGATTACCTCGGATCCAAGAACACCAGGAATTGGAGAAAGTTTTGGCTGAACAACAGCTGGGAAGATTCACCAGGGCTAAGAGAGCTCAGAAGGAAGTGTGCATTCCTCGCAGCATTCCTTGTTTTCCCTACAAACTACTCCAATTATAAATCTTCATTGGACAGGAAGGAAGGAATAAGGTTAGGATATCATAAGTATAATAAACAATATGCGCGCGCATTTACGTGTGTCACGTGCATTTAACTACGCGGACTATCTAACGTGTCCAGACCTCAAACGTCACAATTTATGTTCCCGCTGGTAAAGAGCCAAACTTTATTCTCAAACGTTTTCAGAACTTAAGAGTGATTAAGAAAAATGTTCAAAGAATACATCACCAAAGTAACGAAATCGGAAAGATCACGAAAATTAAACCGAAACAGTTTCTGTTAACTGTATCATATAACTTTGTTATTAATCCAGGGTAATATCATCATAAAAGTGAAAATATACTTGAAAGGTGGTTGATGTTGGAACGTAGCCCTCGCTTATTCTTTCATTAATCTTTATGAAAAATTTCTGATTTACGTTCCTTTAATAATTGTCCACTTTCAAGGAACACTCTCCACGACGCAAACGGGTCATTACTGCGACCAGTATATATCCAATTTTCTTGGCTTACCACAACAGGGCCTTTCGTCCTTCAATTCGACTCACACTCCTCTATGTCCAGCACTCTCATCATTTACTCTACTGAGGAAACTTGTGAGTACACAGCATCCTCCTTACAGTGAGAGAGACCGAAAGAGGCGAAAATGCCACCACTAAACCAGTTTGGTGACACAAAAATATCAATGAACGGAATACCACCTTACGAAGGCGCTACTACTTCGGAAGACAGCGTGGGATATTTAACGTCCCACTGGACTAATGCCTAAGACGGGCACCGCCCGTTTAATGGTCAATCCGAAGGGACACGAACACATTGAGTCGAATGAACCCTATTGATGAAACATAGGGATACAGTTTGTTGTATAGTGGGGTCAGGGATTTTAAAAGTAGGCAGTAAACGGAATTTGGAGCCAAGTTGTGCTGGCAACCTTCAGAGGCCCATTGTTGCAAAGCAAGACACAAAGCGAACCTGCAAGAGCCATGACAATCAAAATGGTTCCAGACAAGGCTGAATAATGAGGAAAAGATTAGAAAACCAAACAAAGCTTGTTACTTGAAAGATAAAGATAATATCATATGAAAACAAAAGTTGTCCTCTGGACAGCAGAGTGATCTGGGCACTCTCTCCAAGCCCCTCTGACCTCAGCCTTCACAAGTCTGCCTTTGGTACTCCACCTTTCTTCCTGCAGCAAGCCATGCCTTTTCAAATACCTCAATGGGCACTTTCTCTGCACGTTATCCACAGAGCAACTTATGATGACAGGAAATACTCACAACAGACATGGTCTGTGTGGAGAGTCCCCAAGAACACTCTTCACTTTCGCATCTGAAAGAAACAAAGGGAGAGAATTTGGGAACATTAAAAAACATTCATGTCGATAAAAGTGAAAATGTACAGGGCAGGACCATGAACCCCCAAACCATTACATAAGAGGTTGGCAGGTCGTGCCACTCACCAATCTGGAATTGAAGATGCTTGGTCTTTATAAATTAAACATTGCCTTCAATTCTGGAAAATGTCTCACACTGTCGCTCCGGAGAATGATCAAGCGAAACCCACTCATCCATTATTCATGGTTCCTTAGCCATCTGCGAAAGGGTTCAGTCCTCTGGGCATCTCAACCCTCGCTATCAACCCATCACCTTTCCCTGGCGGTTCAACCATGTTGCAAAGCTGGCCTCCAAAGCCACCGCCAGAACTGGGCATCCTCCATTCGATCCAATGTCCTATGGAAATTCAGAACCCTACTCAGTTTACAAAGCGCCTTTGTCCTGTTGCTAATGGAGATTGCTCTCTCCCTTATGAGTGTGTTGCCAACAATCACAATGTGTCTCTCTTTGGTTCTTCTGTTGAATTCTAAAGCTCAAATTTATTTGGTATCTCTATAGAAGGCCGAGCAACGGTTTGTTGGTTTTCACATCGCACGCAAAGGTTCTGTTGGTTCTTTCTTTTCGTTCTCTCTACAAAAATTGCTCCCCGCTCGCTTCAATTCTGACAACCTCCCAGGACTTCCAGGATTACACGTTTTTGTCCAGTCTCCTGAGTTTAAACTTCCCAAAACATAGCCTCCATTGCTCAACGCCCAACTCTTTTTGTTCCTTGCTTTTCCCGTGTATGCACATCACGTTCCCGGAGGCAGTTCTTTCCACTCTTCCCCTCCTGAGGCTCAAGCAAGTGTGAACATCATCTCATGTATCTTCCTCCTAACCAATAAATCCTTTGTATCCACATCCCTCCTACCCAACCCGTTTACTTGGGTTTTCGTTTCGCATTTCCCCTCCGCTCCGCTCTGTCTTTCCTTTTTCATTCCTGAAATGGTTGCCCAATTGATTTTGCCTGGTTCGACCAGTCCAGTTACCTTGCCCTTCCCACGAACCTCAACTTAACAAAAAAATATAATAATACATGACTGCCAATAACAATGCTAATTTTGATGTTTTAAATTTTGAAAAAAGCATGGTGTTTTTGTTGCTGTGCCATATGCCCTTCACTTTCTTTCTTCACAAACGTTTAAGTATCCTTTTTGCAGGGAAATTTCATCTTCATTACAGAATGTTTCCCCTACAATGTACAGAGGGACTGGTGGTCCTCTCCTCCCCTTCTCTCTGTGGGATAATATTTATTTCGAAGTAATGGCTGTCCATGGTCATATAATGACTTGTTTATGTTAATAAACAAAAAACGAAAATGCTGAAACTCGAACTTGGTTTTCGT
>JAXMNL010001765.1:2380-16699 GCA_035128595.1 Eptatretus atami
AATGGATTAAATGAGAAAAAAAATCATTTGTCACCGATCTAAACAAAAAAACCCCGTAATGACAAAGTGAAAATGTGTTTTTGGAATCTTTTTTACAAATCAATTAAAAATGAAAATGTTGATTAACTTATGCACTTTAAATCGTATGTTTTTTGTATGCAAAGTCAAGGCTCATGGAAGAGCGAGAACACAGAGTGCATCAGGACGCAACGGAACAAAAGGAACAGCAGAAAGAGACGGGGGGAAACGCCAATAGCAGGGCCGAGGGACAAAATAGAAGGAGAACAAGTCTGAAGACGACGATGGTTCACGAGCGGTATTTGACGATGTAGATTGTTTCAGAAGTCAGGATGAGACAATGTGATAATGTTTGACCAAGTTATAAAAATGATCAACATGATGTGGTACGAGTGACAGGTTATTAGCTGCAAAATGTCGAAAACCCGGTTTCGTTCAACAACTTTAAAAATTTGACCTTTGCATAACCTTTAAAGATCACAAAACAATGTTGTGGACATTAAAATAAGGAAACAGGATACGTGCTATAGCTTATTGGAGTTAGTTCGTCGAAGAAGGTCGAAAACCCGGTTAGATTCCCACAACTTTGAAAATTTGCCTTTGTGAACTTTAAAGGTCAAAGGCAAAGGATTATGACCTTTGGTGAAAAACTTCCTCTGGAACATTCCAGGAACAATATAACGTCATATCGGCTATATGGCATTTCGCACTCCTCGGATTATCCATACTTTGATGAAATCAGCGTAAAAAAAACTTGAAGGGGGCGCCACGGGCAAGGTGTTCGAGATAGAGCAAAATGGTTTCAAGACTTTAGGTGGGGAATGACCTCAAGATTATGCATAAAAATATTGTCATCCTAGCTCTCAAAGTTTGGGCGGTCGTATGATTTTCATGTCAAAATTCGCAATTTTCTAAGTTCGTGACCTTGTGACCTTGACCTGGGACGAAAATGAAAAATCGAGCTCCGTGGGCTATGCAGGTGCCATTGGGCTAACCAAATACCGCTACCCAACGCCAGATTCGACAAACCCCTCGGAGAAGATAATTTTTTATGTCAAATTTCGCAATTTTCTAAGTTCGTGACCTGTGACCTTTGACTTGGACGAAAATGAAAAATCGAGCTCCGTGGGGCTATGCAGGTGCCATTGGGCTAACCAAATACCGAAACCCTGTCAGATTCGACAAACCCCCAAGGAGAAGATGCAAATTGAAATCGGCTACCCCCTAAAAACATGTTTTTTGGGCGTGGCTCCGCCCATAATGGGCGGACCACGCCCATTCTCAGGAACACACAACCAGATCATGATATAAACCTCCCACAAAATTTTATCAGGATCGGATCAAAATCCACGGAGCTATGCTCGGGACAGACAGACAGACATACAGACAGACACACAGCAATAACGAATATAGTGGTCACTTATTTTTTTCGTGAAATATTTTTTTCGTGAACCAATTACAAACGAGGGACGGGAGAATATGCAGGGGGTGGACAAGACGGATACAGAAGCAAATTCGAGGAAAGGAAAAACTGGAAAAGAACATGGTTTTGGATTGAGGATGATCTGAGATGGTGGTGAACAGCTGTCTTGAAGATTTGGATGAAAGAATGGGATTTAAGAGAACTAGTACGTGCCGTAAAAAAAATATATATATTTATAAATAAATATTCAAACCGCGAGCAACAAACAACAACCACACAGGCCGTTCTTCGCTCTCGCGTGCCCGTACGTGCGTGGCCCGGAAATTCGCATATTATTCGCAGTTACGATTATTCGCAATTTAGTTTTAATACCAAATTATTCAATTAGCGCCAACGTATTTTACCTTTTCGCAATGTTGTGGCAAGGAAAAACAAAAGAGAAGAGAAGAGAGAGAAAAAAATTTTACTTCCTGGTTCGGAGCATACCAGCACTCTGATGTTACCGAAATTTATGCACCGTCTAATATGAAAACGATCATAACTTGGGGCATTGTGTTTATCTATAAATGCGCATAAGAAATCGAGAAATTATTAGAATACACGAAGTCATCATTATCCGGAAGCCCGTACGTTGTAACCCGTAATGGGGAACGCGGGTGAGCTTCCCTTCCCCATCGGCCACGCCCACGCAAAACGTGTCTTGTCATTGGTTTGGTAAATAAATGGCCATAACTTGGGAAGCACTTGTCCGATTAATATCAAACCTTGAAAAGGCCCATCCTCAGGTCCCCAGCAATATACCTGGCAAGTTTCAATTAGATCGGACCAGCGGTTGTCGAGAAACAGCGGTCACAGACACACACACACAGACACACACACAGACACACACACACAGAGATTGCTGGAATTATAGATAGATGTAGGGAAGTTGGTTAAATCAAGGTGGGAAGAGGAACCAAATAAGTGGAGGTGAGCAATGATTCTGGATTTTGAGAGATTCACCAGAAGGGGATTGCAGGTGCACCACATGCACCCTGCAGGAACATGGGGAGGGGGGATGCGCTGGGGTGGGAAACAAAGCACGGAGAGGGCTGTGTGTTAAAGACCAGAAATGAGGTGGTAGAACGCAGAGAGACCACCGACCTGTCTGTGATGGTAAAGTGATAGGCCCATAGACTGAACTTCATCACACGAGATTGCAGTGATCTCGAATTCCTTGGTTTCCACGGTGTCAAGCTCAGCAAGGTGGAGGGCAGGCGCACGAGCCAAGGGGATGGCAGCACTCCATCAAGCTCCAGATGAAGGCCTTGTTCAGGTGTTCCAAGGAAGAACTTTGCACAACGGAGGATGCCATTCGACGACTAGCTTTGGAACGCAACTTGAGATGTGGTTTTCTCAAGAAAGTTCATGGTGATGGACCGAAACGTTGAAGTGACTGAACTTCTTCAAGAGGATTGTTAAGAAAGTAAATGGGAGAGGAGGGGTTGACAGACAGTCTTTCGCGGAGAGAGTGAGATTTGTGAGGATTGATGACACATTCCAAGTGTTTGACCAACTCATCAGCAAAGTGCAGTCATCAGAAAAGAGTTACAAGGAAATCCAACACAGGTGGAGGCCATTCATCCCATCATGCCTGCGCGAACACATACTAATTTATCAACACAAGATCCAAGGAAGAAAATACAAAAAATGTTTTTAATTAATGAAATAAATATTTTTGTTCTATTTGTTTGTTTATTTATTTATTTTGTAGGAGGTTTTTTCTTTTCTTTTCTTCCCTCAGGGAGGGGACATGGGCTTGGTTAAAAGACACATCAACCACAAACCCCCTTGACAAGACCCCCACCAACAGCACTCCATACATAATCGCCCATCAATACTCAAACAACTAAAGTCTTATCAACATCCCTACCCCTCTATCTCCATAACTTCCAGGTACCTATATAATTCTAATTTAAACTTATCTGCTGTTTCTGCTGCCACTACTCTTCCAGGGAGGCCATTCCATGCATCAACTACTCTCTGAGTGAAAGTCCCCTGCCTTGCACCATCTTAACTCTCCTCTTCTTTACTCTCAGACTAATGGCCCCTGGTCCTAACTGTCTACTCTGTTGAATAATTAATCTGCACTTATTTTATCATCATATCTCTCGTACCGCCTTCTTTCTCGTGAATAAAGCCCTGTCTCCTTCAGCCGCTCCTCATAGCTGAGTCCAGCTAGGCCTGGAATCAATCTAGTAGCCCTGCGCTGAACCTTCTCTGTGGCATCTATGTCCTTCCAGAACTGTGGTGAGCAGAACTGCACACAATATTCTAGATGTGGCCCTCACTAAATTCATGTACAATGTTAACACACCTCTTTGATTTATAATTGACCCCCCTCCGAATACAACCTAAACCCAATTTGCTTTACCTATAGATGCCTGGCACTGTGATGTCTGCTTACCTCCCGTTTCTTACCACCCCAGATCCTTCTCCTGTGTGACACGCTCCAAAATTACCCCTTAACATCCTGTAATCTCTATTTTCATCACCTTACACTTGCTCAGGTTAAATTACATCTGCCAATCTTTAGCCCATCTACGCAAGTATCAATACTTTCCTGAATCTCATCACCACCCCCTCTGCTATCCACCTTACCTCTGAGCTTTGTGTCATCTGCACATTTGGAAAGCTTACTCTTCACCCCACTATCCAAATCATTGATTGTAAATAATGAATAGTAATGGTCTGAGTACTGATCCTGAGGTACCCCACCACTTACATCTCACGAAGACATCCTCCCACTCACAGCCACTCTTTGCTTCCCATCACAAAGCCAGTTTGCAATCCAATCAGCGACCTGACCAGACACTCCACAAGCCCTCACTTTGATTAACAACCTCCGATGTGGTATCTTATCAAATGCCTTCTTAAAGTCTGGATATACTATGTCCACTGCCTTTCCCTCAACCACCCAATCAGACACTGCTTCATAGAACTTTAAAAGATTTGTTGGACAGGAACTCCTTTGGTAAACCCATGGTGACTACCTTTAATTAGTTTGTATTTGTTTAAATGGTTCCTCATCCGGTCCCTAATTAATGTCTCCACACCTTCCCCATAACTGAAGTCAAACTAACAGGTCTGTAGTTTCCACATTCTTCTCTGGATCCTTTATTAAATAATGGTGTTACATTTGCGACTCTCCAATCCTCCGGTACCTGTCCTGACTCCAGGGAACTATTGAAAATATCCGTTAACATCTCGCTTACCTGCTCAGCCACCTCCATCAACACTCTCGGGTGCATATTATCTGGACCCGGAGCCTTATCTTCTCTTAGATTACCTCGTTGTTCCTTTACTTCCTCCACTCATCCTGGATCTTCTGTAAAAGCCCTTCCTCACCTCCTCGATAGATATTCTCAGCTATTGACAATTCTCCTAACTGTTTTTGTGTGAAAGTTGAAGCAAAACACCTGTTTATAAGCCGCATCTCACTTTCATCACTAACCACTCTCCCAGTGCTATTCCTCAATGGGCCCACACTGCTCCTCACCTGTTCTTTTCCCTGACATACTGAAAGAAAGCCTTGTTAATATGTTTAATACTTTCGCCATATCCTTCTCACTACTCTCTTTGCTTGCCGAGTTATTTTCTTCACTTGCCTCTGTTTACTTCGATCTTGATAAAATCTAACTCCAGTCCTGCTATTTTACAAAGGGTTTTATTTTATAAAGATAAAGAGGGTTTTCCAGAGAGTCAGAGAAATCATCAATGAAGATAAGGAATAGGACGGGGCCCAGAACACGCCTTGGAGTACTCCAGCCTTGACAGCGAGAGGAGATGGGAGGATTCTGTTGAGTGCCACACATTGGCTGCAAGAATAGAGGAAGTCAGTCAGCCAAGTGTGCACTTTGCCTTGGATGCCATAGTCAGAGAATTTTGGAGAGCAAGGTGGGGTCCAGACCACATGGACATCTTGAGCTATCTCCAAAGAGACGACCCTGATCTCGTGTCTGACATTGAGGGCCTCATCCATTGTTGGGAGAGTAGAAGCAGCATGCTGAAGCAGAGTGAACTGCTCTGAATCAAATTGGTGATTTGAGATGAGGCTGTTGGAGAAAAGGATGGATTTCAAATCAACTACGATCATGGATTGATTCCATGACATTTGTGATGATTGGAAGTAAGCTGATAGGTTTGAAGTTAAGGGGGTCCTTTTTTGCACTTTGTTTGTGTAAGGCAGTGATATTGGCAGACTTTCGAGCAGATGGAACAATACCTGGGGCAAATAATCAGTTGGAACGGGCAGAGAGAGGATGTGAAGAGAAGCTTGGTTAGTTTTTAGGAGACTGTGAGCTGATGCCGTCCGGTCCAGTTGCAGAAAACATCCATCTTCTCAGGTGAAAAAGACACAGAGTCCAGGAGCAGTTGGGTATGACTGTGTGGGGTGGATGCAGTCCAGCAAGGCGTTGGGGACACAGGATTTGGAAGCAAATACATTCTTGAGGCATTCGGCCTTCTGACGAGTGGTCGGCTGTGGTGCCTTTTGAAGAGAGAGAAGAGGGCAGCATACTCCAGAGACAGACCTAACAAGGTGCCACCAGGTGGGAAACCAGTTTGAAAGTTCAATTTGAGGTTGGGCAGATGTTTTCTGGCTCTCCTGAGAGTGGACACACACTCGTTGCGGGCTTTGTGGAAAGCACTGAGATTGCCTTAGGTCGGGTTTGCCTTCCAGAAAGAGAAAGCTGTTGTTTAAAAGCAACTGCTTCACCACATGATTCACTGTACTATCGTTGGAAAAGGGGGGGGTGGCTCGCTGAAGATGAGATTGGATGGATTTGTGCAAAAGAGAGAGAGCAGGTTTTGTGGAAGAATTCCCAGGCTGAGTTCATATCGGGGGCGGCAGATATAGGAGACCAATCCTGAAGTGAGATGGCTGCTTGCAGTCCCTGCCAGTTTCCCTGAGTGAACTGCCAGACTCACTGGCACGAAGGTGGATCTCTGAGAATAGCCAGAGAGAGGTTTACTCTCACAAGCAGATGAGCAAATTGGAGCACATGAAGACCCGGAGACATTTGAAGGAAAGTTTGTGATCACCAAGTCAAAGGCGAGGATTTGCCATTGGTAGAAATCCGCTTGGAAAGCTCACAGATCGAGTCGTCTCATGGAGTGGATCCCTTTGCTGAAGTTCATGGCTGGTAAGAGAGGTTTCAACACCTCGGCAATTATGGTGACAATTTGTATCACCACATATGAGGAAGCGAGAGTTGGGATGAGTGGTGTAAAAGTTAGTCATGTGTTCTGAGACATGTCCGAGACAAACTCCAATCCGGACATAACCACCATCTGGATATGTCCAGAGAGAGAGAGAGAGGGAGAGTGAGAGAAGTGTGGAGGAGGGTGCTGCACTGTATTGGAGGGGTTAGAGGCAAGAGAAGGGACAAGAGAGAGAGAGAGAGAGAGAGAGAGGTGGGGGTAAGGGGAGTTAGCAGAGAGAATACGTGATGCTTTTTGAACACACATTCACACACACAACACACATTGACATTTATTAGTATAGACGGGGAAATTAGTTTTAATTTACCGTTTTTCAATTATACGACATCTTCAAGAACACAACTTTTGTGTAAATTGAGAGGTTGCTGTATCTGTACATCGAAGCTGAATCTAAAACTGCCACTCGTTCTTATCAAGATCTCGAGTCGTTCATCAGAATGGCTGACGTTCAATTATGTGTGCATTGGTACAACAGAAATGTTATTTTGAATGTTATTTTTTTTATGACCAAGCCTTCATTTCGTAAGACTGGATTGGCCCTCCACCTCCACGGGGCTGTGAGGTCTTCGTCGGCAGATCCTCGTGATGCATATGAGGATGAACTTGTGCGGTATTTGGAAGTATCGGTCAGATATACGAGCTTCGACTCAAGATGGATTTCAGTGGAAGAATGTGGTTTTGCTTTTGTGACGTACACAAATCGGAAGGTTGGTACACGGTGAGACATGCAGTGAAAACTCTGTTGAAGATGAAAAATATTTTAAAGACCAAATACTTAATTCCTACATTTAATATTTGGAGTCATTTTAAAGTTGAATTTACGAATGGCATTTCGGAATTCCTATTCTGAGTCCAAAAGCCTGTTCGTGGAAACCCAGCTTTTTGTTTTTCTACACAATTTTGTTATCAAGCAAGTGCTCGCAAGCAACCAAGACCTGTTCAAGTAATGTACGCTGTTTGGCTTTCCTGTCTGACCACAAGCTCATTATGCTGTGATCGCGGTTCAAATCTCAGATGCTTTGTTGATTTGTCCATCAAATAATAATATGCTTTTTTCATCCACTCGTCCGTCCTTCTGTGTGCAACATTCCGTTCCACCCAATGGTTGGACAGCTTGCCTGACTCCACTCCCATTTCAACCTGATGAACAATCATATGGCCACCATGTTGATGCTTACTGTTATGCGAAGCCAAATATATTGTTACAGATCCAGGGTTCGAGGCTCACCATGAGGGGACGCACCCAGGTCCCTCGCCAAACTCCCGGTCCTGAGGCCATTAAGCACAGATAACTCGTGCGCTCTCCGGTTGCTAATAAACACAAGCGCCGATTGGTATCACCAATCCTGGCAGGGTTCACACTACTTTGCATGTTACCGTTTCAGTGGATTGGCAGACACAGGGGGTTCGTGCCCTCGATGCGTGCCTGAGTAACTTACTGTATCAGATGCAGCCGAACGGAGCTGCCAAGTATGCACCGGCTTACAAGAGCAAATTAGTGGGGTAAAACTTACCAGCTAACGACACATGTGGACCATGCTAGACCAATCGGGAAACGACGCTCCCAGCTGGGTACATTTATACAAGCAAGTTTTATTACGACAAGTGAAGCAAAAGAAATGCAAGTATTTACAAAATAACAAGATAGACAAGGCAGAACTATTCCGATATAACGAACTTACAAACTCAACTTCTACGATACAAGACAGGCGCCTTCAGAAACATCCACAGTGGAAGTTAAAGAGCAAGAAAAAAGTTTGAGGTGGTTAGCGACCTCTTTGTTACCAGGCGGCGGTCGATGGACCAACGCAACCCAGTTGCAAAGGAGGGAAGAAAACTGATTGTGTTAATGGTGCATGGTCGGAGGAGGTGTGATGAGGGTTGCGGTGAGGTGCAGAATTAAAATGTAAAGAAGTGCATTTCTGTGGGGTTGCTCTGAAAAGACGGTTGTTCGGGACTTGCCCTCGCCGATCGCTCTTATGCGTCAGCGACGAGAGGGAGAACGTGTTGAGAAGACGGCTCTTACGCGTTAGACTATTTGTGCGTGTAAATGTTTTATCGGCTTGGCCCGAATAAATGTGCCAGTGATCCACCAATGATCGGGTTGCTTTTATATAACTTACAAATTAACAACGTTATCATTTATAAACTTCATTTTGTGAATTAAATTTTGAATCACAGCACAGGAGGATCTGAGTACAGTTATGTGGACTCCTGGTCATAGCGTCGGGGTTCAAGTTTGGCTAAGGTCTGAGGTGATGTGGCATTGGTGAATGGCACGAAGTTTTAATGAGGTTTTGGTGGCATATGCTAATAAGCTGTTTGGCGTGTATGCACGAGGTAAAAGATGTGGATAAAGACCTACCTGAAGCCCCATGCAACGCATTGACCCAAAACCACGAGACATAAGGGAAGGGCTATCTAAAACAATACCAATGAAATAACTGTTCTTGGGACTGCTATATGTTGCGTGTCATTGCCTCGGAGGGAGTGCCGGCTTGCAGAACTGCAACTATATTTGAAGCTGTCATATTCACAATTGCCATGACCTCCTATAAGTTTTCCCTTCAATGTAAAACGACGAAAGCGACAGTTGAAATGATGCCGATAGGCGTCATGAGCCTTGTGAAGGTAGGCTGCAGTCATGTTGGCAGCGGTCTGTTGCCTACACTCCTCCAAAATAACGAAGTGGAATCTCTAAGCAGGGCTTAAACAACGTCATTATATAGACCTTTATTTACTGTTAACAATGTGTGTATATGCACCAGGAAGAAGTTAATTGGTCTGGGGTCTTTTTTTGCACAATTAACATGCTTATGGTCACATATGTTTTCCTCATATCTCACAGGTTAATGAGTTGGACAGGCGACTGTGATGAGCCATGAAATGAAGTAGCTGTTTCAATCGTGGTATTCACTGCCTCCTTTCTGTCTTGCACCCTCCACTCCTCCGTGCTTTGTCCTGTCCATCAAAGGGTGAAAACAATCAAAGGGTGAAATCGGCTCGGTGCAGCTCAAAATTTGGAGTGACATTTTATACGTGTATTTGTAAAGCGAAGCCACATATTCAGTTCTGAAAGTTGTGGTTTCCAAAGCAGTTCCACTTCAACAAGGTTTATGCAGAGGATTTTATTAGTCTCATGTCTGTAACTAACACACCCTCGAGTAAAGCAGCGTGCGTCAAGTAAAGCAAAATACGAGAGGCAATGCTCTTGCACATCCTTTTTCTGCTCGGTTCACTGAATCATTTGACCGAGGTCATCTTCCGTCTGTTGGAAGTCGGCCAACATCACAGAATTACATGAACAAAGTACAACAACAATTCCTGAACTGCAGACCCATCAGCTGACTTGAAATCATCAACAAGGTCATGGATTCCAGAATCGCATTAGACATCAGATTTCTGACCATCAGCTTGGATTCAGCCAGGTCCTCTACCTTGGGCATGCTGCTTCTGTCTCTCCCATAATGGATGGAGTCCCTCAATGTCAGACTGTGATCAGGGCCATCACTATAGATATATCTCAAGCATTCGATACAGTCTGGCACCCCCCTGCTCTCCCAAACTCTCGGCCTATGAGATGCAAGGCCAACTCCACACATGGTTTTGACTTCCTCCATTCTCATAGCCAAACACGTGGCTTCTCAACTGGATCCCCCTGTCCAAGGCTGGAGGTCTACATTGCAGTGTTCTGGGCCCTGTCCTATTCATAATCTTCATCAACGATTCTCAGGTCTTAAAAAATCCTCCATATCTTTTCTCCTGATGACTCACGCTCCTGAAGCAGCAGCTGTTTCCTTCTCTGCAAACCATGATATAATCGGACACTTGGAATATGTTTATCATCCTGAGAAATCCACACACTCTGCTCTCTCCGAAAGGACTCTGGCAAGCCCTCCGTCTACTTTTTTTTTCACAATTTTATGGAAAGTTCAGTCACTCAAACTTTTGGGTGTCACTATGATTTTCTTGGGCAACCACCTCCGAAAATAGCCTCCGAAGCAGTCGCCGACTGGGCTCTTCCGTCGTGTAAAGTCCTTCCAGGGCACACCTGATCTTATCCACGACTGGTTACAAGGCTTTTGAGGAGTACTGTAGTTTTTGGCTGCGCCCCTGCCTCACACGTTGCTGAGCTTGATGCCATGGAAAATGGAGGCCTCAAGATCATTGGAACCTCCTGTGATGCAGCTGAGTCGATGAGGCTTTCACTTTCACATCAGAGCAGGTGGGTGGTCTCTCTGTCTTCTACCACCTCCTTTCTGGTCTTTCACCCTTGCCTTTCTACCTTTGTCCCTCCTCTCCTCCCCCAGGTTTCTGAGACGCACAAGGTCTACCTACAGTCCCTCCTGGTGAAACTCCAAAATCCAGAATCACTGCTTACTCCACTCATTCGTTCCTCTTTTCTCTGAACTGTGGAATAACTTCCACATTCTCTTCAATCTCATTTGTTTCTCCAGGTTTTCAAACGGTACAGCTGCTCACCACCACCTCAGATCATCCCCATCCAAAACTATGACTCTTTTCTACCCATTAATCTCCCATGCCCACCTCTTTCAAACTTTCCTTTTTTCCTTCCCGACAGTTGCTTCAGTATTCATCTTGTCCACCCCCGTGTCCTCCCTAGGTCCTAATTCTTCCTCACATACCTCATCTTCGGAAGTGCTCTCTCCATTTTCTCCTCAACCTGCCGTTGTGTGTTTCCCCTCTTCTCTGCTGTACTTTTGTTCTGTTGCGTCCTAATCCGTTCTCTGTTCTGCTCATTAACGAGCCTCACTCTTTCACAGAATATTAAAAAAAAACACTTTATACTCATCTACTTACAGGTGAGTTCTGTCACGTGATTTCATGTTTGCTATTTATCGCTTAAAATTGAGCAAGGTTGTTTACCCTTCACAGTCCTTTCAATGTGTCTATTAAATCTTCTTATCTATATTCGGAATTGATTGATTGTTATCAATTTATTTTTGGAACTGTTATCACAATTGACTTCATGTTTTTAATATCATACTAGCTGAAGTACGGTAATACCCGGGAGAATTTGCTGGTAAGACTAAGGTTAATTTCTACCGTAGTTGTGAGCATTATTGTATGGAGAAAATTAGAGGCTCTTTAGGGTTGCCGAAGGGAGCATCATTGTCGTCGAAGTGGTAAATATAGCGGTGCAGTAATTGGTTTCGGTTAGTTTAATTCGAAAAACTTAGTGTTTTGGTTGAAATATCTTGTTCTTGGAGGACTTTCTATACTTCTCCTTCATCAGCTTAGCCGCTTTTTAAACGAGACATCAGTCTGAAATCAATGAAACATCCAAAACAACCTTGAAAAACACACAAAAGAATCTCAAAAAATGGTGTAACAGTTGAAGTGGGGCCTAAAGAGGGCGGTGTGCGCTTCACTTTCAATCCAACTTTTATCTGTTGTATGTATCCTTTTATCTGGCACTGTTGTGTAGTGTTGCAGAACATAGTGATGTCGAAGCGAAAGTGTGATGCTAGCTATGGCTGTTCACGGGCTGTGATCGTAGGAACTGCTTGAAGAGCCGCTTGGTTAACCCGCAGTATCGTAAGTCACTCATTGCTATTCTACGGCTAAATAGGATGGTTTCCCAAAAAACGTTAACAAAATGGCAATGCTAACATACAACAAATAGGTTAAACCTTTATCAGCAGTTAACGAACGAAAAGGTTGCCATGGATATTTACAGTTAAACGTACAAGAATAGATTAAACACATACCGTTTGCGGGGCAGATTTGTGACATGTAAAAAGAGAATAGTAATTTGCGAACACATAAAGAGATGAGGAAGAATGCCAAAGAAATTAACTTATTAGTTTTGAGAGCCTCATGGTAACTAATTCGTTTGTCTTGCCTTGTGAGTGGATAAAATGGAACAAATTATTTGGGGTTACAAACTCTGGACAACCTACATACAGTTGGCCTGGGAAAAGACAGGTTCGGCAAAGATTAGGCCAACACCTCCAAGGATGTCCCTGTGCTTGTTTAGGTCATTGCAAAGCTTTAATTCTCAGCAGGAAACTGGAGGCGGCTTGAATTCGAACGGCATATCAGAGGACAGAGGAATTTCGGTAATGAAAACATCTCACGCACGTGCTTGCCAAGTTATAATTGCTCTAACAACCTGGCATATCCTCGTTGACATCAGTCGTGTCCCGTTTGCACAAGTTTGGGAGGGTCAAGGTTTCGCAGAAGATAGAAGAGCGCACCAATTTTGAGGTCAAGTTGTGTGAGGAAGGGAGACGCATGCTGGTGTCAAGTATTTTAAGAATTCGATGGGATATGCAACAATGCATCGAGTAAAGTACAGAGTCAGGAATGATTTAGCTGAGACGCTCACCGGGTAGCTGTCCAGAGTTTGATGTTGTAAGTCATCACTACAGCATTTTTGTTGTCTAAGATGGCAGTTTTGTCCCAGGTGAGGCACTGAACTGAATCTCAGTTTGTGGGCCACTTCTAGCCAAATAAGAATTGTATGTCTGGTAGCATGTGTCGAAGTAAGTACCTGGCCGTTCTTGGTCCAACAGCCAAAGTGGCCATTACCCAAGTCAATCTAGCTGCTGTAGAAAAGTTCCAGCTTTGCTCATCGACCCTGAGTGCAATCTCATATATGGTTCGAAGGTCTTTAGTTATTGACACTGCTCCACCAGGTAGGAAAGTATTAAGCTAAGCCTGTACCTCATCAGCTCTTGTCCCCTTCTGGAAGGTCACGGAGGTTTGTCGGAAGTCTCAGCGAGGCAAAATCTGTATACGCACCCATGAGCGCGTATTGTGCTGATATCTTGGATAGAACTCTTGCAGGACGCCTCGACAGCTCCCTTATGGGCATCGTTCGGCCTATCCGCATGAGATACTTCATCACTCAGAGTTTGCCTTGTCATAACCACGGCTGATGTTGCAAGTTGCATTGCTTTCTTTTTGACGTCCAAAGGGGCTTAAAGATGAATGCGCCGTGGCGACCACGAGTTACGGGTAGCAGCTATTCACTGGAGGCATTCTGCTGGGCAAATCGGTTTTGATTGGACGAGTTTGCGTGGCAGAAGTTGAGTATATGAAAGGTTTTACCGTACGCACCGGGAGGCATGTAGGAAAGAAAGGACCTCTCTCACACCCTCATATGCTTGAAATGACGGCGTTGAAGCTTGGCATCTTGAGTCTCATTTAAGTCGGTAGCTCGTTTAATCGCTTACCCTCTTTCTGCTGACGTTCCTTGAAGAACAAAAAAGATTTTGCGATTTTTATGTGACGCTCCAACTACGTCAAAATTTACGTCAAATTATAAATAAACCGGGCGTTCTTGAAGTAAGAATTGAGGGAGACGTGTATTTAGAACGGCATATCTCGAACGCCTCTGTTCGCTGTTGCCTGGGCGCGTTGCAGTCAGAGATTCAATTTCTTGCGCTTTGCCGGCGTGCATAGTTTCGGGTTTCCAAGCTAGTTTATAACGGAGGAGACAATGTGTGTGTTTAAAAGTCAACGAATACGAAACATTTTTGTTTTCAAAAAGACCCTAGCGTTTTAAAACATGAGCCTTTTGTTACGTATTAATACGCGGCGCACTATTCGAAAATACATCACGTTAAAACCACCTCCAGGAATATCTC
>JAXMNL010001766.1:0-13658 GCA_035128595.1 Eptatretus atami
GCCCAGACAGGGGCACTTTTCACTTTAAACAGCAGAAAAATAATATTAATAAATCTCACATCAAAGTGTGAACTTCCTCAAATTGGGTCAGCAGGGCGCACTTTTTCACTTAACAGCAGGATAAATATATAATGAACTCACATCAAAGCGTAACTTCCTCCAATCGGTCCACGGGGGCACTTTCCACTTAAACAGCAGAGAAATAATGAAATGAATCTCAAATCCAAAAGTGAAACTTCTTCAAATGGATTCAGCAGGGCCATTTCACTTTAAACAGCAGAGAAAATAATATAATAATCTCAATCAAAGGGTGAATTCCTCCAATGTCAGCAGGGGAACTTTTTCACTTTAAACAGGAGAGTTAAATAATATAATAATCTCACATCAAAGGTAACTTCCATCAATGGTTCAGCAGGGGAAACTTTTCACTTTAAAAGGAGAGTAAATAATATAATAATCTCCATCAAGGTGAACTATCCTTCAATGGTCAGCGGGGAACTTTTCACTAAAACAGAGAGTAAATTAATATAATAAATCTCACATCAAAGGTTAGAACTTTCCTCCAATTCCCAGGGAACTTTTCACTTAAACAGGAGAATAAATAATATAATAAATTCTCACATCAAGCGTGAACTTCTCCAATGGTTACAGCGGGAACTTTTCACTTGAAACAGGGAGTAAATAATAATAATAATCTTCACATCAAGGTGTAACTTCCTCAAGCGTCACCGGGAACTTTTCACTTTAAACAGCAGAGCAAAATAAATATAATAAATCTCACATCAAGGTGAACTTCCGCACCAATTGGTCGCGCCAGCGGGAACTTATTCACTTTAAACAGTAGGAGTTAGTAAATAATATAATAAATCTCACACAAGGGTAAACTTCCTCAATGTCCACCAGGGCACTTTTCACTTTAAACAGGAAGAGTAAATAATATAATGAATCTCACATTCAAAGTGAACTCCTTACAATGGAGTCCACCAGGCGGCACTTTTCACTTTAAACAGGAGAGGAAATAATATAATAATCTCACATCAATGTGAACTTCCTCCATGTCCAGCAGGGGGCACTTTTCACTAAACAGAGACGTAAAATAAAATAAAATCTGACATCAAAGGTGAAACTTTCCTCCACATGGTTCCAGCAGGGCACTTTTCACTTTAAACACAGAGAAAAAATAGAATAATCTCACATTCAAAGTAACTTCCTCCAATGCCAAGCAGGGGCACTTTTCACTTTAAACAGGAGAGTATAATATAATAAATCTCCACATCAAAGGTGAACTTCTCCAATGTCCACCAGGGAAACTTTCACTTTAAACAGGAGAGTAAATAATACAATAAATCTCACATCAAAGAGTGAACTTCCTCCAATGGTCACCAGGGAACTTTTCACTTTAAACAGAGAGGAAAAGAATATATAATCTCACATCAGAAGGTGAACTTCCTCCAATGGTCCAGCAGGAACTTTTCACTTATACAGGAGAAATAAATAATATAAATAAATTCTCCACCATCAAGGTGAACTTCCTCCAATGTCACGCACGGGAACTTTTCACTGTTAAACAGGAGATAAATAATATAATAATCTCACACAAATAACTTCCTCCAATGTCCAGCAGGGGGCACTTTCACTTTAAACAGCCAGAGTAAAATAATATAAGAATCTCAATCAAGTGGAACTTCTCCAATCATCCACCAGGGAACTTTTCCACTTTAACAGCAGAGTAAATAATAAATAAATCTCACATCCAAAGGTGAACTTCCTCCAATGGTCCACCAGCACTTTCACTTTAAACAGGAGAGTAAATAATATAATAAATCTCACATCAAACAGGTGAACTTCTCCAATGGTTCCACCAGGGGCACTTTCACTTAAACAGCGAGAGTAA
The DNA here is from genome assembly GCA_035128595.1 of Eptatretus atami. Taxonomy (NCBI): domain Eukaryota; kingdom Metazoa; phylum Chordata; class Myxini; order Myxiniformes; family Myxinidae; genus Eptatretus; species Eptatretus atami. The sequence goes on from JAXMNL010001766.1 coordinate 1,895, forward strand.
ATAATATAATAAATCTCACATCAAAGTGACTTTCCTCCAAGGTCCACAGGGCACTTTTCACTTTAAACCAGGAGAGTAAATATATAATAAATCTCAACATTCAAGTAACTTCCGCCAATCTCCACCAGGGCACTTTTCATTTAAACAGGAGAGTAAATAATATAATAATCTCCATCAAAGGTGAAACATTCCTCCCAAATGTCCACGCATGCACTTTTCACTTAAGAGAGAGTAAATAATATAATAATCTCACATCAAAGGTGAAACTCCTCCAATGTCCACCAGGGCACTTTCACTTTAAACAGGTTATAGTAAATAATAAAATAATCTCACATCAAGGGTGAACTTCCTCCCAATTTTTTCCGGTTTTCCCCCCCCCCCAGCGGGGCCCCTTTTTCACTTTTAAACAGAGAGTTAAAAAATATAATAAATCTCACATCAAAGTGAACTTCCTCCAATGGTCCAGCAGCGCGGCACTTTTCACTTTAACAGGAGAGTAAAATAATATATAAACTCCACATCAAAGGTGAACTTCTCAATGTCAGCAGGGCACTTTTCACTTTAAAAAGAGATGTAAATAATAAAAATAAATCTCACATCAAAGGTGATCTTCTCAATGTCCAGAGGGGCCACTTTTCACTTAAACAGCAGAAAATAATATTACATAATCTCACATCAAGGTTGAACTTCCTCCAATGGTCCAGCAGGCACTTTTCACTTTAACAGCAGAGAAAATAATATAATAAAATCTCACATCAAAGGTGACTTCCTCCAATCGTCCAGCAGGGGCAAGCTTTTCACTTTAAACAGCCAGAGAAAATAATATAATAAATCTCAAATCAAAGGTGAACTTCCCCAATTTCCAGCAGGGGGCACTTTTCACTTTAAGCAGGAGAGTAAATAATATAATAGAATTCGGACATCAAGCTGAACTTACTCCAATGGGTCCAGCAGGGGGCACTTTTCACTTTAAACAGCCAGAAGTAAATAATAAAATAAGATTACATCAGAGGGTGAACTTCCTCCAATGCGTCCAGCAGGCGGGCAACTTTTCACTTTAAACAGGAGAGTAAATATACAAATAAATCTCCACGATCAAACGGTGAACTTCCTCCAATGTCCTGCAGGCACTTTTCACTTAAACAGCAGATAAATAATAAAATGAATCTCACTCAAGTGAACTTCTCAAATGGTCCAGCAAGGGCACTTTTCACTTTAAACGCAGAAAAAATAATATAATAAATCTCACCATCAAAGGTAACTCCTCCAATGTTCCAGCAGGGGCACTTTCACTTTACAAGAGTAAATAATATAATAAATCTGACATTCAAGGAGTGAACTTCTCCAGATGTCCAGCAGGGGCACTTCACTTTAAACAGCACCCCCCCCCCCCCCCCTGAGTAAATAATAAAATTAAATCTCACATCAAAGTTGAACTTCCTCAAATGGTCCAGCAGGGGCACTTTTGTCACTTATAAACAGCAGATAGAATAATATAATAAATCTCACATCAAAGGTAACTCCTCAAATGTCCAGCAGGGCAACTTTTCACTTTAACGCGAGTAAATAATATAATGAATCTCACATCCCAAAGGTGAACTTCCTCCAATCGATCCAGCCGGGGGCACTTTTCACTTTAACAGCAGAGAAAATAATGAAATGAATCTCACATCTAATGAACTTCCTCCAATGGTCACCGGGCCACTTTTCACTAAAACAGGAGAGTAAATAAATATAATAAATCTCACATCAAAAGTGAACTTCTCAATGGATCCAGCAGAGGCACTTTTCACTTTAAACAGGAGAGTAAATTAATATAATAAATCTCACATCAAGGGTGAACTTCTCCAATCGTCCCCAGGGGCGCACTATTTCCTTTAAACAGGAGAGTAAATAAATGAATAAATCTCACATCAAAGTTGAACTTCTCCACATGCTCCACCAGGGGCACCTTTTCACTTTAAAACAGGAGACGTAAATATATAATAAAATCTCACATCAAAGGTGAACTTCCTCCAATGGTCCACCAGGGCCTTTTCACTTTAAACAGGGAGAGTAAATAATAAAAATAAATCTCACATCAAGGTGAAAACTTCCTCCCAATCGGCACCAGGGCCCTTTTCACTTTAAACAGGAGAGTAAATAATATAATAAATCTCACATCAAAGTGTGGAACTTCCTCCAATGGTCCAGCATGCGGCAACTGTTTCACTTAACAGGGAGTAAATAATATAAATCTCACATCAAAGTGAACTTCCTCCAATGGTCCAGCAGGGCACTTTTCATTTAAACCAGGGAGGGTTAAATAATAAAATAAATTCACATCAAAGGTGATCTTCTTCATGTCCAGCAGGCGGGACTTTTGTCACTTTAAACAGCAGAAAATAATATAATAAAATCTTCACATCAAGGAGAACTTCCTCAATGGACTCAGCAGGGCACTTTCACTTTAAACAGCAGAGAATAATTTATAATAAAATCTCACATCAAAGGTGAACTTCCTTCCAATGGGTCAGGCAGGAGGCACTTTTCCACTTAAAAGCAGAGTAAATAATAAAATAAAATCTGACATCAAGTGAACTTCCTCCAATGGCCAGCAGGGGGCACTTTTCACTTTAAACAGGAGAGTAAATAATACAATAAATCTCACATCAAAGGTGAACTTCCTCAATGTCCTGCAGGGCACTTTGCACTTTAAACAGCAGAGTAATTAATATAATGAATCTCACATCAAAGGAACTTCCTCAAATGTCCAGCCACGGCACTTTTCACTTTAAACAGCAGAGAATAATATAAACTCACATCAAAAAGTAACTTCCTCAATGGTCCAGCAGGGGCACTTTTCACTTTAAACAGGGAGGTAAATTATATAATTAAAATCTGCATCAAGGGTTTAACTTCCTCCTAATGCGATCAGCAGGGGCACTTTTCAACTTTAAACAGCAATAAATAATAAAATAAATCTCACATTCCAAAGGTGAACTTCCTCAAATGTTCCAGCAGACTTTTCACTGTAAACAGCAGAGAAAATAATTAATAAATCTCACATCAAAGGTGAACTTCCTCAAATGGTCCAGCAGGGGCACTTTTTCAACTTAACACAGAGAAATAATATAATAATCTCACATCAAGGTGAAACTTTCCTCCAATCGTGTCCACCGGGCACTTTCACTTTAAACAGCAGCAGAATAATAAAGAATCTCACTCAAAGTGAACTTCTCCAATGTCCACCGGGCACTTTTCACTTAAACAGGAGAGTAAATAATATTAAATAAATCTCACATTCAAATAACTTCCATCAATGGGATCCAGAGGGGCACTTTTCACCTTTAAACAGGAGAGTAAATATATAATTAAATCTCACATCAAGGAAACTTCCCTCCAATCGTCCACCAGGTCACTTTCACTTTAAACAGGCAGATGTAAATAATAGTAATAAATCTCACATCAAGTAATTCTCCAATGTCCACAGGGGGCACTTTTCACTTTAAACAGGAGAGTAAATAATATAATTAAAATTCACATCAAAGGCTGAACTTCCTCCAATGGTCCACCAGGGCACTGGTTCACTTTAAACAGGAGAGTAATATAAAATAAAATCTCACATCAAGGGTGAACTTCCTCAATCGTTCCACCAGGGCCCTTGTTCACTTTAACAGAGATAAATATATAATAAATCTCACATCAAAGGTGAACTTCCTCAATGTCCAGCAGCGGCACTTTTCACTTTACGAGAGTAAAATAAATATAATAAAATTCACATCAAGTAACTTCCTCCAATGTACAGCAGGGCAACTTTTCACTTTAAACAGAGAGTAAATAATAAAATTAAATCTGCACATCAAAGTGATCTTCCTCCAAGTCCAGCAGTGGGCACTTTTCACTTTAAACAGCAAATATAGAGTGAGTATAAGTAGAAGTGCTGCGCTGCTATCAAAGGAGACTTCCCCATGTAGTCCACAGGGGCACTTTCACGTTTTAAAACAACAGTGAGAAAAATATATTAATATAATCTCACCATCAAAGGTGTGAACTTCCTCAATGTTCCAGCAGGGCACTTTTCACGTTAAACAGGAGAGTTATGATAATATAATAAATCTGACATTTCAAGGGACTCCCCCAATGTCCATGCAAAGGGCACTTTCAGCTTTAATACCAGCAGAGGTAAATAGATAAAATAAATGTCTGACATCAAGTGTGTGAACTTCCTCAATGTCCACAGGGTGCACTTTCACTTTAAACAGAGAGTAAATAATACAATAAATCTCTATATCTATATAGATAGTCTCGTCGCGATATGTTCCTTGCTGGCTAGCTGTTGTGATGTGATACAGCTATGAGTAAATAAATAATGAATCTCACATCGAGAAGTAGAGCTTCTCTGCGTAGAGAGATGTGCCCTATGCGCGATCAGCTTTCAACTTTAAACAGCAGAGAAAATAATATAATAAATCTCACATCCAAAGTGAACTTCTCCAATGTCCACAGGCACTTTTCACTTTAAGATCAGGATGAGTAAAAATATGAATAACAAGTCTGAACATTCAAGGTAACTTCCTCCAATGTCAGGCAAGGGGGCACTTTTCACTTTTAAACAGCGGAGTAAATAATAAATATAGAATTCTCACAGTTCAAGGTGAAACTTCCTCAATGTCCTGCAGGGCACTTTTACTTAAACAGCAGAGAAAATAATATAATGAATCTCACATCAAATGGTGAACTTCTCAAATGGGTCCAGCAGGCACTTTCACTTTAAACAGCAGAGAAGAATAATATAAATAAATCTTCACATCAAAGGTGAACTTCCTCAAATGTCCAGCAGGGCACTTTTCACTTTAAACAGACCCAGAGTAAATATATAATGAATCTCAATCAAAGGTGAACTTCCTCAATCGTCCACCGAGGGGGCACTTTTCACTTTAAACAAGCAGAGAAAATAATAAATGAATCTCACATCAAGGGTGAACTTCTTCAATGGTCCAGCAGGGGCACTTTTCATTTAAACAGCAGAGAAATAATATAATAAATCTCACATCCAAAGTGTCTTCCTCAATGTCAGCCACCTCCGGGGCAACTTTCACTATAAACAGGCAGATAATAATATAATAAATTCACATCAAAGTGTACTTCCTCCAATGTCCAGCAGGGGCACTTTCACTTTAAACAGGAGAGTAAATTAATAAAAATAAATCTCACATCAAGGTGTTGAACTTCATCCAATGGATCCACCGGGGGCACTTTTCACTTTAACAGGAGAGAAATAATAAAATAAATCTTTACATCAAGGTGAAACTTCCTCAAATGGCAGCAGGGCACTTTTCACTTAAACACAGAGAAAATAATATCATAAATCTCACATCAAAGGTGAACTTCTCAAATGTCCAGAGGCGGGCACTTTTCACTTTTAAACACCAGGAGTAAATAATTAATGATCTCACATCAAAGGGAACTTCCTCCAATCGTCCCACCGGGGGCACTTTTCACTTAAAACCGCAGAGAGAAATAATGAAATGAATCTCACATCAATGAACTGTCCTTCCAATGTTCACAGGGGGGCACTTTCACTTTAAACAGCCAGATAAATAATAATATGAATTTCCATAAAGTGAACTTCCTCCAATCGATCACCGGGCACTTTTCACTTTAAACAGCAGAGAAAATAATAAATGAATCTCACATCAAAGGCTAACTTCCTCCAATGTCAGCAGGGCACTTCTTACTTTAAACACAGAGTAAATAATTTATGAATCTCACATCAAAGGTAACTTCCTCCAATGGTCCAGCAGCAGAACTTTTTCACTTGTAACAGGAGGTAAATAAATATAATAAATCTCACATCAAAGGGAACTTTCTCCAATGTCCCCAGGGGAACTTTTGACTTTAAACGACAGAGTAAATAATAAATAAAATTTCTTTTCCACCCCCTTTTTTTTTTTTTTTTTCCCCAGGGGGTGAACTTCCTCCTAATGGTCCAGCAGGGGGAAGCTTTACTTTAAACAGTAGATTAAAATTAATATAATAAAATCTCACATCAAAGGTGAACTTCCTCCCAATGGTTCAGCAGGGGCACTTTCACTTTAAACAAGCCAGTAAATAATATAATGAATCTCACATAAGGTAACTTCTCCAATGGGTCCACCGGGAACTGTTCACTTTAACAGCAGAGTAAATAATATAATAAATCTCAATCAAGGGTGAACTTCCTCAATCGTCCACCAGGGGCACCTTTTCACTTTAACAGGAGAGTAATAATATAATAATCTCAATCAAAAAGGTTGAACTTCCTCCATGTCCAGCAGGGGGCACTTTGCACTTAATAGGACGAGTAAATAATATAATAAATCTCACATCAAGGTGAACTTCCTCCAATGGTCCACCGGGGGGCACTTTTCACTTTAAACAGGAGAGTAAATAATAAAAAATCTCACATCAAGGTGAACTTCCTCCAATCGTCCACCAGGGGCACTTTTCACTTTAAACAGGAGAGTAAAAATATAATAAATCTCACATCAAAGTGACTTCTCCAATGTCCACCGGGCAACTTTCACTTTAAACAGGAGAGAAATAATAAAATAAATCTCACATAAGGCTTGTGAACTTCCTCAACGTCCAGCAGGGAACTTTTCACTTTAAACAAGCAGAGTAATAAAAAAATAAATCTCACATCAAAGGTAAACTTCCTCCAATGTTCAGCAGGGCACTTTTTCACTTTAAACAGCAGAGGTAAAAATATTAATTAAATCTCAAATCAAGGGTGAAACTCCTCCAATCGTCCACCAGGGCCACTTTTCACTTTAAACAGGAGGTAAAAATATAATAAATCTCAAATCAAGGGTGACTTCCTCCATCGTTCCACCAGGGAACTTTTCACTTTAACAGCAGAGTAAATTAATATAATAAATCTTCAAAATCAAGGCTGATTCTCCAATCTCACCAGGGGGCACTTTTCCTTTAAACAGTGAGAGTAATAATATAATAATCTCACATCAAAGGTAACTTTCCTCAATGTCCAGCAGGGGCCTTTTCACTTAAACAGGTGAGAGTTAAATAATATAATAAATCTCACATCAAAGTAACTTCCTCCAATGTCCACCGGGGCACTTGTTCACTTTAAACGGAGAGTAAATATAAAAATAAATCTCACATCAAGGGTGAACTTCTCCAATCGTCACCAGGGCCTTTCACTTTAAACAGAGAGAAATAATATAATAAATTCTCACATCAAAGGTGAACTTCCTCCAATGTCCAGTCCGGGCGCACTTTTCACTTAAACAGGAGAGTAAATAATAAAATAAATCTCACAATCAGGGTGAACTTCCTCCAATCATTCACCAGGCGGCACTTTCACTATTAACAGCGAAAAAGAATATAAGAAAATCTCACATCAAAGTGAACTTCCTCCAAATGCGCTTCCAGCAGGCGGCACTTTTCACTTAAACAGGAGAGTAGATAATTTAAAAAATCTCACAATCAAAAGGTGAAGTTCCTCCAATGGTCCAGCAGGGGACTTTCACTTTAAAACAGAGAGTAAAATAATAAAATAAAATCTCACATAAAGTGATCTTCCTCAATGATCCAGCGGGCACTTTTCCACTTTAACAGCAGAATAATAATATATAAATCTCTCATCAAAGGTGAACTTCCTCCAATGCCACACAGGGGCACTTTTCACCTTTAAACAGGAGAGGTAAATAATATAATAATCTCAACATCAAAGGTGACTTCCTCCAATTCAGCAGGGCACTTTTCACTTTAAACAGAGAGAGTAAATAATAAAATAAATCTAACATCAGGGTGAACTTCCCCAATGTTCCAGCGAGGGCACTTTTCACTAAAACAGCAGAGTAAATAAATATAATAAATCTTCACATCAAGGGTGAACTCCTCAATGTCACAGGCACTTTTCACTTTAACAGCAGAGTAAATAATATAATGAATCTCACATCAAAGGTAACTTCCTCCAAATCGTCCACCGGGGGGCACTTTTCCACTTTAAACAGCAGAGAAAATAATGAAAATGAAATTTCTCCACATAAAGTTGAACTTCTCAAATGTCCAGCAGGGGCACTTTTCACTAAACAGGAAGTAAATAATAAATAATCTCACATCAAAGGTGAACCTTCCCAATGGTCAGCATGGCACTTTCACTTTAAAAACAGGAGAGTTAAATAGTAAATAAATCTCACATCAAAGTGAACTTCTCCAATTGCATTCAGCAGGGGAACTTTTCACTTTAAACAGCAGAGTCCAATAAATTAAAATAAAAACCAATTTTCACCCGGTAGGTATCCGTATCGTGCCAAAAGTGACCACGTTGACTCTTTACGGTCACACTAGGTAACAGAGCTGCTATCCACCAGGACGACTCCTGAGGAATATCTGCCTACGAAGATTCCAGATTGAGAATCTTTCTAACCAGATAACCATGAAAAAATATGCGTTTCCTCATAACCGTTCACCAAAATCACGTCATAATGTCTCAAGGCTGATATATCTACGAAAGCACTCATCGAGTGTTCAATTTGAGGTTACTACACATATAGGTTCCTAAAACTTAAAATTTACCTTGGGCAAATATTTTGACTTAGGCGATTAACCATAAGGTCAGGCCAATCGCCACCAAAAATTAATCAGCTGAAATGCCAACATGACTAGATTCCAATGAGTTTTGAAGACGATCCGCATCAAAATTACTCAAAAATAAGTTGTCCGACTCCCCTGATTTGCGACAAAGTGACCTTGAGCCTTTGACCTTGACCTTCAAAATTCTTATCGCTGAAAGACCTCTATAGACTCTGATATGTGGTTACAAAATTTCCAATGAAAACTTGTTGCAGAATTTTTTTTCGTGAATTACAGACAAACAAAACAAACAAACAAACAAAAAAAAAAACATACAGACTGACTAACATATCTTGCAAAAACTCGTTTTGGCAATATTATCTCACATCAAGGGTGAACTTCTCCAATGGTCCACCGGGGGACACGGGCTATATCCATTTTGTATTCGTTTTCAATGACTTGTCGTTCCTATAATGTTGTAAGTACGCGGTCGACCTTCAAACTCTAATATCTCCTAGAAGAAACGTTCCACAAGGTTGAGTGACGATGGTTTTCAATCATTCTGTTACTTTCATTTCATTCCTCCTTGTCCTTGTCACGCACCCAACCTGCCCACCAAATTTCATCAGAATCCGTCACAACTTTTCGAGATATCAACACACAAAACAAACCACTTTTTTTGGCTGCTGGAGTTAATACGTTCTGTTTGTGCGTTTGTCGTCATTCTTCAGTCACACCTTGGGGCCCTGACCTTTGGGTGAAGGATTTCAGAATCTGGACAAGGTGTGAAATTCCACCCCCAACAAGGAAACATTCTGTCTGTATTGTGTGGTTTGGAAAACTTACCTCGGGGGGGGGGGGGGGGAGAGCATACACGCGACACCAAGTGACCGAGGATTAGTTATTTCATGTGTTTATGTAGGTAATCCTTGGTCCCTTGTCGAGGGTTGTTCAGTGGCACGCGTTGGCTGGTTGTGATTTCTTGTAATTCTTCCCCCCCCCTCCCCTCCACCTCTGTTACTTTTCAATCATCCTCCTTCACCCCCTGTCTGTCCCCTCACCCGAATGGTTCCAGTGGTTCTGCTCGACCGAAGTTCTGTTCTTCATGTGTGTTGCTCCTCTCGCACCGTCACGTGACGGTGTTAAAGCAGCACAACCTTGAATAGCAAGTGGTGAAATGACTTGCTGAATGCGAAAGCCGCTTCAACTTCCCTCATCTCCATTCAATTGCACATTTGCGGCATTGCCGGTGTGTCGGGTTCCTCTGCAAACAAGAACAGGTGTTTCCCAAAGGACCCAGTGTCACCTGGGACACCTGCTGGGCAGATATCTTCTCTCAGAGGTTTTACACATGACCGTGACTGTATGCACTTTTAACACAACACACAAACACACGAGACTTTAATTCCTGTCCACTTTAATAACATGAAGAGGTTGATAAAAACCCCTGAAGCTCTGACAAACATACGAGTTTCGCATCGTTTACTCTGTACTATTGGCCACGTCAGGGTGCGCACACCAGTTCGGGCGGTGTGCGCCATCGAGGTTAGAACGTCAATGTGACACAAAGGCATCGTACGCTGATCCTCGTGTCGATACCACGACCCGAAGACAACGAAAGGTAACTAAGTGCGCTCTTTGCTCTCAACGGGTGCCGAGCGACCCCTTGCTTCTTCTGCGAGAGCACCCGCAACAGGTAGAACGTCCAGGTGAAAGGGCGGCCAGCACCGTCGCACCCAGCACACGAAACGGTAAGTCTGCCCGGAAGCTCGGCACCTTGCTGTCGGAGCCTTGTAGGAAACGACCGTTCGAATGGCTGCCGCCCGTGTATCGTCATCGTTTTCTGGCACGTAACGCCGGGTTGTCAATCGCAAGGGAGAAGGTGGGTTTCTTTAAAAACGTGTGAAAGCCACGGTGACGCTGGACCCGCTTGTACTTTGTACGGCCCTTGGGTTGTGGTGATGTGCACACACGATCAAGGTTCACGTACTCGCCACCCTGCCGGAGAGAGAGCGCACAGGTAAAATTTACGGCACAGGTAATAACCGTCAAACGTCACACAGGTGCGAGGCGGTGGGCAAGGACTTGATCCTTAACGATCCTTAAAAAAGGTATCGACGTACAGGACCTCGAACCGGCTGAGCACTGCGACGAACTCGCGCGAGTGTGCACACCTGGGGAGGTGATCAAAGAGAGTGGTGCAGGTTTTGTCCGACGTCACAAGGCATGTACGACACGTCGACTGCGAACTCGGAACCGGGTGAACATACCACCCGCTGCCGTGACCATCGGCTGAAACGCACACCGGACTGTCGATCTGTCGAAAGGCGTGGACAAGACAAAACACATGACAGGCACGTGTAAACCCGAACAACAACAAACGGATATGAAAAGGTTGTCTTGGGGCTCGCTTGTCTATCGGTTTGTTTTTCACAGCCGTCACACCTTGTCGTGAAGATACCGTCACGCCGTCACTAATTTGTACACACAAACACACATATCTGTAATTTAGGTTGTGAGTTTTTTTCCAAGTTCACTTTCACATGACATCATAACGTTGAAAATGTTCAACTGCAGATGTCTTGACTGATTAAAAAAAATAATAATAATTTGGATACATTGTCGAGGCTCATATGAAGCTAACACACAACGCACAAACAAGGGGCAGGAGACAAGAGGGGCGGGAGAGGAAGGAACAAAACATGGGAACAGAGACATTAGGAATGTGTGAAGGGAGAGGGAACATGGGGAATACAAGATGGACAACAGGGACATTTACCTTGCAGAGTTACTCTGTTCTTTGAGAAAGTAGTGCAGGAAACTAGCAGACTGCACATGAATGCAACCCAGTGCGGCTTTGAAGTGTAATGTACGTTCAGGAGGTGCAGCCCTGCATCCAGTTGCAGGGCATAGTTGATGGGCAGAGATGATGGCTGTGGAAGCGCAACTCCCGTCGGCATTTCCAACATGTATCGGCCGTCTTCAAGTGATTCGATGCCTATTGTGGGGGAAGAAGTAGTAAACAAAGGGATTGGGATGGAACCAGAAGGGCAAGTAAAACAACGCTTGGTACAATCACGTCTGAGCAAGTCTTCAAACCTGTACAAGTCTATGAGCAAGTCTTGAAACCTGTACGAGTCTATGAGCAAGTCTTGAAACCTGCACGAGTGTATGAGCAAGTCTTGAAACCTGTACGAGTCTA